>CAEGAF010126988.1:0-10924 GCA_903067075.1 Micropoecilia bifurca
CCCCCCCCCCCCCCCCCCCCCCCCCCCCCCCCCCCCCCCCCCCCCCCCCCCCCCCCCACCCCCCCCCCGAAGGCTCCTTGTATTTGAACTTGTAAAAACCGTCAGTTATTGTCTTTACAGTTTAAACTAAATTTATGAAATAAAGAGTTTGATAAGGTTCAGTCAGTCTTTGATCAATCATCTCTAAATCCTGAATAACAGGAGTCCTATATTCCTAACTGTCCCTGAATGCCTCCAAAGCAGGTCATCAGTCAGAGCAGCTGCTCCGTCGGTTAATCCAGAGCTGCAGACTTTATATCAGACCTGTAGGTGAAGCTGGAAGGAACATGGAGCTCCTCTGATTTAGAAACCATTTAATCTCCGACCGCAGTCGTGTTATTTCCGAAGGAAAGCCTTCAGAAAGCTGGAAGAGTTAATATTTTGTTATTAACAGAGAGGAACCAGAACAGCAGCAGGTTTCTGTTCAGATGTTGTAACTAGGACTGAGATGTTTAAGTGGATATTTGAATAAAACCTGGTTCGGGTTGAGACATGTGGCAGCTTGAATTGAGAGAACCCAACTGTAGCAAGCAGATCTTCCATCAGACAGAAACCGTTTGCTGCTTCAAGACTTCTCTACAGACAGATACCAGCATGGATGTAAATACTGAGTTTGATTAGATCAGTGGTGGTTATAGAGTCTAACTTGGTGGAAGGATCTATGGTAACGCACCAAAGGAGCAGCAGTGGATCACAAACTTGATCAATAATGATTTTTATTTCAGCTTTATGGGAGAAGAAACTTTTATATAGCCAGTGTTGTCTCAATTAAAAACAAACTACACGTAGTGTAAAATGTGTTTATTATGACTATCACTTTGAGATTTATGAACGGCAGCCATATTAGATTTTGAGGTAGCCTTCTGAAAGAATCCTTCAACTTTTCAAGTTGAAATGTTTGACTTCATGAGACGTTTCCCATCACTTTTCTCGACTTAAAACTCAGAAACTCCACCAAGCTCGACTAGCCATAGTGTTATTTAAAACCGTATGAGTGGTGATCAGATTCACAAGACTTCAACACATATGCAGCCAGTTTATTAAAACTTTTTTTATGTGTGCCTTTCTCAGTCAAACCATGCAGAACATGTCTGACATCAAAGGTGCAAAAGTCTGAAAATAGTTTACTACTGTGTAAATTTAAAGTCTCAAAAACCCTAACATTTTTTTAAAGGAATCAGTAGAATATTAAGAATAAAAACATTAATTTAATACAGGGGATTTAAAGTGTTTCTTTCAATTTTTATGTGTGTATAAATAAAGATAGTATCTATAAACTTACGTCTCGACATTTGTCATTATTT
This sequence comes from Micropoecilia bifurca, assembly GCA_903067075.1. Taxonomy (NCBI): domain Eukaryota; kingdom Metazoa; phylum Chordata; class Actinopteri; order Cyprinodontiformes; family Poeciliidae; genus Micropoecilia; species Micropoecilia bifurca. The sequence continues at coordinate 1,344 of CAEGAF010126988.1, forward strand.
TTGTTGCAAGGATGTGGGATGATTTTCCCAGATAATATTCCTGTTAACGTCCCAGATTTCGGGCTTGAGGGAAGGGATTTTAATACTGGCTCCTGTTTCCACCAGCAGGTGGCAATAATGCACCAGATGAAGAATTAGATAAACTGTACTTTTGGTACCGTCAGTGCGTTTTTATTAAAGTCTACATGTAAACATAATTTTTATTGTATATTAAACGTTTTGAAGGTTGGAATAAACTGAATGAAACACTTCAGTTGCACCCAGATTTAGTTTTCATCATTAAACATCAACTCACCTTGTCTCTCATTAAAACATTTCCATCTCCTATCAGCTGACTCACTGGTAAATAAATGAGCAGGTGAATGTTTTTGAACATCAGGATGTTGACCACCAGAGGGCAACAGAGCTCCCATCATGTCTAAAACAAGGAACCCCCAAGAGTTTGAATCAATTCATCTTAGTAGATGAACAAACTGAATGAAAATAGATTCTAAAAACATTTACTGATATATAAAAACAACACTATGAATAGCAGGTTTTTGTATTTTTTACACAGAGTTTTTGAAGGTGCTTGTAAACAATCAATCCTTGGAGCTGCTTTGACTAGGCCGATGTTGGAGCTGCTTTAACTAGAATGCTGTTTCCCCCCATTTACCAAAGTAAGGTTAGTGTTTGAGCCCCTAAATCCAGCCTGGAGCCTAATCCAGCTAAACGAGTTTCTAACTCCTCCAGAGCCGACCTTGTAGCGGGGGCGGCGGCGGCGGCGGCCCCATCGATTCACAGGAAGTGAGGGCCGCTTCCTCCAGCAGGACGATGGAGGGGTAATTGACTCCCTGGAGGTTTTTGATCCTCGCCCACACACAAACAAATAATTCGACCCTCTTTCCGCCGCAGCCGGGCCTGCTGGGTATACAGAGGTCCCTCATCAGCTGAAGTATGACCGCTGTCAGGGCCCGGCTCAACGGCCATTAGAGCCAAGCAGAGGAGGGTCTTATTATTTTTAATAATCTGCTGTTTTTGCTGCTTCTTAGCCCCTGGAGAGCTGCAGTCGGCACTTTCCTGCTGTGATCATCAGCCACCCTTCGTGTTCAGGCCTAATGATGCTCAGTCATCCAGTCGGCAGGACGCCCTCGACACAGCCGGCCGCTAACTACCGCCTGCATTATTTAGCCATAGCTAAACCATCATGCTGTTCACGCTGCTCCACGTTCTTCAGTGGTTTGGAAAACGAAACATATTAATCCAATAAGAGGTTCTGTTGTGTGTCCATCATCAGGGCTGTAATTACAGACAGAGGTCAGTCATCAGGCCTGAACCAAAACACCAGCAGACATGCTGGGAAACAAAAGGACTTCAAATTCAAATTCAAAAAGTACTTTATTGATCCTGAAAATAAATTAAATGTTGTAACTCATTAGTTTAGATTCTTTCAAGAGTTATTGAAGACGGTGATGGCTGCTGGGAGGGAAGATCTCTTGTAGCAGTCTGTACTGCACTGAATCTGAAGAAGCCTTCAACTGATGAGAGACTGTTTTCTCGAGACGGTCTCATGAAGAGAATGGTCAGGGTTGTCCAGTTTTTTTTAATTTTACTTTGGATCATATCCAGAGGTTCCACAGTCGTCCCCAGAACAGAACCAGTCTTCTGTGTCACATTTTTGAGTCTTTTTAGGTCACTGGCTCTGATGCTGCTGCTCCAACAGATGACGACAGAAGACATGAAACTCTCAAAGACAGACTTAGAGAAGATCTACATAGATTACAGGTTACCTGTGGGAAGGTGCTGCCAACGTGAAGGTGCCGAAACAGCAGGAATCAGAGCTGGTGAAGCCAGAGAGACCAGGAAGGAAGAAACGGTGATTGACAGATCAAACATCTTGGTTCCCAACAGATTGGTTGTTCTGTTTCTGTCTGGGTGTGTTTTCATTTTACATTTCAGTAGGGCTGCAAAATTTATGAAAAACAAAAATATACCAAGAGAATGTCCAGTGACCAGAACTCCAGAACCCTGTTCCAGTGAACACACCATTTTAAGCCGTACCAGGCTGTATCACAGCAAGAGAGAGCAAGTCTTTCAGGAGATAAAAGGGAAGAATCAACAAGATACAGGAAAGTTTCTCATTTTGGACCTTTTAACCTCCGTCTGTTATGAAACATCTGAAAATGTTTTTACTTTTTTCTAGTGTCAGAGTAAAGATCTATAGGAGACTGTTGTCCTCTGATGCTAACTGCGCTAATTACCAGGATAAGACTATAAGGCCAGTGAATGGAGTGGGATGAATTTGATCAACGTCAGAATGTTTTCCACTCATTGAACACAACAGTCATTGATTGGTGTTGAAGTTGTTACTGATTGAGACTGTTAAAGTTGGACTTCACTGTCTATATAAATTCTCCTTGTTGGGTTGGTGTCTGTTAGATTCCATCTAATTCAATGTTTTACTTTCTTATGAATCCAAAGTTTTAGTCATATATTTCCTTTGTTTGTGTTGGAAGCATGTTAGCTGTAATCAGCCGTCTTGGAATTGCTTCAAATACTTAAAGCTCCGCCTCCATTTCACTCAAACATTGCGAATTACGTTGATCATACAAGACACTACTTTCTTAATCAAGAACATTCAAATATCAAGTTTATCTCAAATGTTACAGAGGATGATAAATACAATAAATAGGTTGAAAAAGAATCAGTATGAAGAAACGTCAGGACGTTCTGCCGATTTGCCACAAACACGATTTAAGAGCTGATTTTTCTGCAACATTTATTGAAACCACATATCAGCAGAATACAGCGTTACTCTTCACAGAAGACTCTTTAGAAGAAGCCATGGACGTCCCTCCTCTACCATAACTAGAGCACTGCAAAAACAGACTGTCAAATTGGCCTCAAATAAATAACATCTGACACTTTATTGTCCACGGCGCGTCGAGCACAAACACATTCAAACCCTGCAGAGTGAGGTGGAAATGTAAGGCGTTGGGGAAATAATAACAATGATTGAAAGTGCTTATTTTTTAAAATTGTTCCCCTTGAATTTGACGTTTTTAAAGTTTAAGGAGTCCAGAGAACATGCAAGTTCAATTTCACTCATAATGCTGCGCTGTCGTTGAAATAATAATAATTCATGTCTTAGACATCTAAATGCCCCACAAATTTTATTTCTATTATATTTAATTAGCTCGATTATGTGACTGTAGATTAATAGATAGCAACTTAAACGGATGCATTTTGGTTCCTTTGTACTTCCTGCAATGAAAGAAGGATAAAATATCACCTGGCAGTGGGTATATATATATATACATATATATGTAAATATAAATAAAGTGTAATTCTGAGAAATAACAACTATATTAACATACAGTCAACTCCACAGGCCATTTCAAACCATAAGAGCATAAAATAAAAGCCTGAAATGATCTAAAGTTTATGCCGATTACACTCCACTTCACGAAAAGCGACGCCAGTGACTGGGGACTGGGAACCAGAGTCCAAACCCGTTCACCGGTCAGACCCTGGGACCCACCTGGAACAGAACGTCAGCATTCAGGTTTGAAAACAATCACAAGCTTACTTCATTCCACTCTGGATGGACAAATAACAGCCCCAGGAATATAAAACAAGCCTGTATCACCACCCTGCCACCGCCGTGCTTTTCTTCTTACCTCCTGGAGCAGGAACAGCAGCTCGGTTTTTAGGGATCAAAGCTTTTAGTCACTTTTTCTTTAGATATCTGATTCAAAAGCTGGTAGCACTAGCATGGTTGTGGATCCAACAGGCCCTCAGGATCACCCCATCACCACTGTGCTTCACAGGAGCTGATGCAATGATTTCTATGCTTAATAATTAACACAAAATGACTGAGGGGATACATTAGGCTCCATTTTTTTTTTTTTTTTTGCTCTCGTGAGCAACAAACCAGAAAAAGAGTTACATCTACCCTGTGTGGTTCTATGTGACAGTCCGAGGCCCGTCTACGTCAGGTGGAGCAGCATGGGCGGCGTGAGGAAGAGCAAGGCCCGCCTGCTGGAGGCGGCGGCCGACAGAACGGGTCGCTTCTTCTTGACGCCGTTGCAGAGCGGCGTGTTGCAGCAGCTGATGCACACCGAATTGAGCCGGCCGGTGCAGAACTGCTGGTATCCGGAGGAGGTGATGAGGCAGGCCGACGACGATGCGCACGATTTCCTGTAATGGGTTCCTGAACAGAACAGAAGCATTTCCTCTAATGTAATCTGATTACTCAGGTAGCTATGCTTTGTTGTGGCGAGCCGCAGCCGTTTATTGCTCTGTTTGACTTATGGAGACATCGATCCTCCAGCTGATCTTATTAACTGATATTTATCTGTGGGCTCTATATTTCTGCTTAAAGAAAAACGGCAGACAGCCCGAACGTTATCAGGTCCAGCTCTTCCATATTAGCAACATCTGTTATGTTCCAGCTGGCGGCTGCGTTAGCTGCACCAACAGCATGGAGAGATGAAGAGTTTCCTTCTTCCACAGCAATAATTGTCAACTTGTTTTTGCAATAAAGAAACAGAATGACCAGCTAAGCAGCTCTATAGAGAACACAGTCTAAACAAAGCCCAAGTCATGATTTAATCACATCTGATCATTGTTTTTGGTTAATCTAGTTTTAGACATAAAAGTCATGGAAAGACGATTGTTTAAGGAAATTTTACGTCTGTGAGAAAAATTATTTCTTGACACCTAAATGAAATATTAACCCAAACATTTTTATCATATCTGTTATCTGAAATGCATTTATTTGGATTTGCTTTTAAATAAAGTTCCAAAAACCAAAAAAATATGATGTGAAGTCTCACTGATTATTTTTTAACAATTCGTCTTTTCTAACAATGAAAATACTTAAATGTCTCCAAAAGCTAAAAGTTCATGTTGATACAGCAGCAAATCATCTGCAAAGAAATGTACAGATTCTGATTAACCCCTTTTAGCAATGGCATCAGGACATGTTCTTTACACCTAATGCTAATTTATCAAATAAACCCTCTATGTGGTACTCTCAAAAGAATAACAAAGCTAAGGTAATGTGAAAACTATTTCCAGTGCTATACCTTTAATCACTGAGACAGCTCAACTAGCGTTTGTTTCAGAAATGCAACAATCAGACTGATTGAAATTAGCCTATTTTTTATGCTTTTTATGCTACTTTAAAAGCCTATCAGTGCATTATATTGTGGGGTTTCAGCATTTGTTCGAGCTAAAGTTGGACATTTTACACCAGCAGGGAAAAGTTCAGTTTTCAATAACTACATTTTCTAACTAGAGTTGACTTCAACATTCTCATTTAAGATAAATTCGAACACTGTCAGGAGGGTCAGACATAACACAACCTTCTGCCGCTTTGTGCTAAATTAGAGTTTTGTAAATGTATAATTATGGCTTGGGAAGTTAATGGTTCCCAAGCAGCTCTGAAAGTATCCGATAAAGCTAATTATGTTTGAATATATGAACAGTTTGTCTCTTATGAAACCCCACATACACGTTATTGAATAACTTACATTTTTTAGCATGGTCCTTTAGCATTTCAACAAATTCAGATGGTTTCATAATTCTAAGTCAACATTAGCTAACTGAATTAGCTTAAGGGCTAAGCTAGCTAGTAGAGTCCATAATGTAAGACTGTCTCCTTGTTTTTTTGTTGTTGTTGTTGGGGGATTATTAATTTTCTTTGGTTTGATTTTTAACTTTGAACCACTGGAAGCTAATGCTAGCCTATTCCATATAAAATGGCTGATTTTCAGATGTTTTATTACAGTCTTTTCAAGCACTGAGAAAGATATCACAGCAAGAAATGATACATGTATTTATCCTGTTGAAAGATTGAACTGACTGGTAGTTGTTGCCTGCAAAGGCTTCTACTGCTGTAAAGCTGTGAGGACACACATCAGCTTTCTTTGAAGCTCTGCGGAGGAGAGAAATAACAGATAACAATGTCGGTTCTAGCGAAAATCACAGGAGATTGTGTTGACCTCCTGGAGGGGCCAGGTAAGTCAGACATGAGGAATGTATCTGAGACGGGAAGAAAGGAGAGAGGTGACGGCTGGCTTCTTTAGGGAAATAATTTCTGTCTTTTCATGTTACCTTTTAAAAAAGAAAAAGTCAAAGGTGCGAATGCGACGCAGATGTAATGAGATATTTATCTTTGTTTGGTTTTGCGCAATAAAAAAAAAAGTCATAACAGCAGAAAATGTCTCCCTGGTTCTCAGGCTTCAGAGGAAACCGAGTTTGGAGGTCGTGTAAGTTTCCACGCTGACTCATGATCCCACATGATCAGCCGGAACAAGCTAGCAGCTCTAATTGGACACTTTGCCATTTGCATCCTCAATTCTCAATGGAAGAAAACACAAATTAAATCTCCATGAAGGAGGCATCAGCATCCTTAGCCGTGTTGTTTTTTGAGGGGGTTTAAGTTAGCAAGTGGTGTCGTACCGTCAGGTTTGACCAGAACCTCCTTCTGGCACATGTCCTGGACGTTGACTGTGCAGTTAACGATGAACTCGGGGGTGGAGCAGTCGTAGTTGACACCCTCACACTGGTAGCACTGGATCTGGAGGCCGTCACCTGTCACACGCAAACAGGAAGCCGACAGGAAGCAGACAGGAAACGGACCTGAATCTCACAGATATTACTGAAAAGGTGCTAAATCCACCTTCATGCTAACTTTAATGTATCTTTCTATAAAAATTCTAGCCAATAACTTCAATAAAAGCTGACAGCCAAACAGTTTGTAGCGTTGACTTCTGCTTCTCCAGCTTAAACTTTTCAGTTTTTTTTTTATTTTGTCCACTTTTAAATCTTAAATGTGCCTTTTAAATTAAATAGAACAAGAATTGTTTGTTCCATTCAATATTATTATTTGTATCTATTTTATTCTTTGGGGTTGAAATCTGCTCATAATTTCCTGTTTTGATGTTTCCCAGCCAAAAGTATTTGGCTGGGATATTATAGATTTTATATGCCAATCAGATTTGTAAATTATTTTTTATTGGACGGAAGAAAAAAAACAATTTTCTCACAAACTTATGATGACTAATCAGAAAAATAGACTTTACTTGCTAAATCTGTTTTTCAGAAGGATCGTAGTGACAGTGCAAAAAAAATTCACACAATAAGCAATTTTAACTGTCACAACAATTCTTCTGTTTCACAATCCATCTTTCACATTATGGAAAAAACATAGCTGCAGATACATAAAAGCATCGCTTTATTAAACGTTATATTTTGAGACTCGTAGGATTAAAGAAACAAAACCAGATTCCTCATTTGAGCCACAATTATGTAAATCTGATTCTGACTCTTAAGGGATTAAATTGTTAGAAAATTCATTAAAAAAATATGTTTTTGTGTCAGGGAGACCAAATGGTATTTATTAAAAAACGAAGAAATGTAATATCTAATGTTTCTATGGTGATCTTTAGAAGACTGTTAGGCGTTGAAGGAAAAGAGCTGGGTGTTTGTCATAGATGTTAATAACATAGCATATATTTATAAAGATATGAATAGAAATCAAAAGGTTAGTTGGCGTATAATGAAATGTTTGATTAGTATTTATGAGAAATGCAATAATAAGAAGAATTGATGTTTTCTAAAAGTTGCAAAGGGAGTTTTAAAACTATTTGGGGGGTTTCCTGGTCAGTGAAGGCACCATGTCAGCTAATTCATAATGTGTTATAATTGACTGCATAATTAATCTGTTTATGATTTCAAACCCTGCAGCAGCTTCAACAAAAGAAACAAAAAGGATTCTTCATCAAACGTAAAATATGACAAACGCCCCATCATTCCGTTACACAGCAACAGAGGCTTCTACAGTACCGCTGTAATACAGACTGCTACAGGAGATCCTTCTGCCTCGACACAACATTTTCATTTGCAATATTGATTATTTAATCTCACTAACAGAAACTCGAACGCATCTCGTCTGCTTTTTTGCTTCTTCATCACATCAGTAAGCTCCAGCTCATCACATCATTCAGCAGGAAAAACCTAAAGATGGCCGCCATGGCCTTAGGGAGAAATGAAGCTGATCTGAAACACGAGGCAGAAATATGAGCAAAGTCTCATGTTTCTCTCATTAGAAACCAAAATGGGTTCAATACAGACAACCTGACCTTCCTCTTCATCAGACTGTCTTAGAAAAACAGAGTCTTCAGTCAGAGGCTTCTGCAAATTTGCAGCAACACAGACTGCTACAAGATACCCTTCCTGTCCATTAAACAATTCCCCTTTGGGGTCAGTACAGTGTTTTTTGAATTGCATAACAATATTTCTAATAAAATTCTAAACAAACAGGAGTTCAGGATTCCACTTTAACTCCACATTTTCCCCAAATCTTTAAAATAAACCATGAATTAAAGTTGATCTATATACAGATAAATGAATATATAAAGTGTTATGGTGACAATTTTAGCTCTGAATTTAAATATTATCAGATCAGTTTGAATGAAGTTGAGAAATAAATAAATAAATCAGTAACCGTTTCCTTCCATTGTGAATAATTCGACTTATTTTACAGCTTAATTCTCATTTGTTTCTGATGAAAACTATTCTTTTTTTCCTTCTTTTTTTTAGGTTTTAGTTGGACTTCCGCGCAGAGCCCAGGTTTCTACAAACGCATCTATTTTTTAAGCTGCTGCTGTTTTTTTGTTCCCAGTCTGCGCTTGGAAACAAATTTGCACCTGGAGCCGCAAAAAAAGCGCACATTTCCAGAGAACACAGCGGCGGCGGCGGCGGCTCTGCGGAAACGCGTTTGATAAAAGGAGCATTTACAGAACAAAAAGGATAAAATAACCTAAAATAAAATCAAAATAAACCATCATCTGGCTTCTGCTCTCTTCTTTTCCAGGCTCTTAACTCCACCAGATGAGCTTTTCTTATTACCCTGGAAACCTCCGTGGGGTCGACTCTGCACACTGAACCTGCAGAAAGGGCAAAGCGGCTGCAGGAGGAAACCTGGCGCCTCGGAAAAGACATTTCAGCCGCAATCTGGGAAAAATAAAATAAACTCAACAACTCCGGAGATGAAATCCCGCCGCAGACGGAATCATGTCACGTTAAGCTCAGCTGACGGGTTCAGTTAGGGATGTTTAATCACAGCAGCGGGAGCCAGAAGACATTATTGGAAACTCAGCAGGAGCTGAAATCCAGCTCGATCCACTACGAACTTCCGCTAAGAAGAAACCGCTAAAAAAAATGGTTTTCTTAAATCTGCGCAAATGTGGAGAAATGTGTAAATTCAGAGAGAAAAAAAAATCACAAAGGACACTTTTGCAACTTTTCCAGAGACAAGTTGAGCATTTAAATCCAAGCAACAACAATAAAAATTAAAATCAATTTTCGGAATCAGCGGAGAATGGATTAGTGCGCACGATTTTGCGCCAAAAACGCACTTTTCTTCTTTTTTTTGGTTTGGCTTTTCCACTAAAGTGTATTTACCACGCGCTTAAAATCAAACGGTTTCCCCTACATTACATTTCAGATGCAGCTTGTGTGTGTGTGTGTGTGTGTGTGTGTGTGTGTGTGTGTGTGTGTGTGTGTGTGTGTGTGTGTGTGTGTGTGTGTTC
>CAEGAF010127002.1:0-17219 GCA_903067075.1 Micropoecilia bifurca
ACACACACACACACACACACACACACACACACACACACACACACACACACACACACACACACACACACACACACACAAATAAGAACATAAGCATGATGTGATGTCTAGTTCTGCCGGCAGGATCTGACCTCCTCCAGTGAAAATCCACGTCTGACAACACGTCGGCTTCTCTTTCCCATAATTTGTATTTTGCGACCGACTGCAGTTTCTGCGCCGCTGCTGCTCATGTACGCAATCCCTGGATAGGTGGTTACCATGGATTCCTGGGTCACATGCGTGGGTTTCCTGTTGCCAGAAGCAGCAGAAGATGCTGGGACCAAAAAATCCACACAGCCATTTTCATTCAAGAAAGAGAGAGGATCCGCCGTGGACGGCTCGCTGACTGACTGACTGACCGACTGACTTGGCGGGTGGCCAGACTAGACACCCGGTCATCCTTATTTCCATCTGGAGGAGGGGAGGGAGGGAGCTGTTTTTTAGTCTTTTTGTGTGTGTGTGTGTGTGTGTGTGTATGTTATATTTTGTAGAATTCGCAGCAAAACCGGTTTTGTCCACATCCAAAGACTGAAAACAGGAATGAGTATAGAAATTCCCGAGGGACTGACGGAGCTGTTACAGAGCTTTACGGTGGAAGTGTTGAGGACTCAACCCCGGGATCTGCTCGAGTTCGCGTTACAGTACTTCACCCGGCTGAAGGACAGCGAGACCAAAGAGGCCTCCTTTGGCAATGACCAAAATTCGGCCCCGAGATCTGGGAAAGCGGTCAATTTCATTGACGAGGCCATGCAGATCGATTCGGAGAACGGGGAGGAGGAGGAGGACGACGACGACGAGGAATTCATAGGTAAGTCGATGTGTTTTGTTTTTGGTTTGTTTTTTGTTTTTTTTACACAAGCGCGTATGTGCATGTAGGTGACGTTAATGCATGTCGAGACGTATTCATGCACGGTGGAGAGCACCGCTGGGAGACGACAGACGAGGCGCAGAGATGCTCGCCACCTTGCATCCACCGCCGCGCTGTCATTTGCCATATATGGTCAGAGAGGCTGAGAGACGCGCTAACCGTGTCTGCATCTCTGAATCGGGGTTTTATTTGGGTTCAGGATGCATTTCGATAGCAACAGCTTCAGAATGAAGAAGAGATCTTTCCAATTTTTTTCTTTTTTTATGTTGCCTCGGAAGGTCTTTCTTTGGTGTTTTAAGGCCACGATACACCAGGCCTATTTAACCCCATTAGCCAATGAGAGGGGGGAAACTAGATGGAAAAACACGAGATCTAAGCAATGCCAATAGCTTTAAAGGTGATATTTTGTGTGTCCTGAAGTGTGATTGTATTTCAAACATCTGGCTATGCAGAGATGCAAGCAGCAGCAGCAGCACATCAAACAGCGTCCCAATGAGTGGTGGGGGTTTAAAGGGCCTGTTGCAGGGCCGGTCCCACCATTAATAGGGCCCTAAGCTGAATTTATTGTGGGCCTGCATTTGCAAATAAAACCACCGACCAACAAGCACACATTTTCTCCCTCCTTCTGTTTGGTTGTAGAAAAGTTTGGTTAAAGGTGGTAAATGAAGACGATTATTAATTATTATCGTTTGTCTCAGAAGTGAGAGATGAATACTAATTGAATTGAGTGCATTCTAGTTGCAAGTTGGAAAACAAGAGGAATTTGCTTGTTGGTTTGGTGCTGACTTAGTCATAAAAGTCCATCATAGTATTCTGCTCTTAATCTGACCCAATTCACAAACTCAAGGAAAATGTTCTTAAATGGAGATTGTAGAGTGCTTGTTTTTTTTAGGGACACAAAGTCATTAACAAATATTTTTACCTGAAGCTTTGATTACATTTTACACTACCTGGGGGTCTGAGTTATGACTGATATCACCAGCTTTGCCAAACAACTATCCCAGAACATTCTCGTTGCATTTTCAACTGGGAACTCTAAAAACAATTCAACATCCAACAAAATGCGACTTAAACTAAAACCAAACCCCATGGTAGAATTTCAAAACTTTTACATGCACTGCAATGTTAAAACTTCTAAATTAAAACAAAACACCTGCTTTGATTCCTATTTTTATCTTTCTTTAAATATGTGATTCTCGTATTTGAAGGTAGCGCCAAGAGTAGATGATGGATATTCAAAAAGGGGCACAACGATCAATAAAAAACAAACAAAAAACAAAACATACAGTTTGCAAAAAAAATTGTCTTTAGGCTCAAGCAACAAAAAATATTTAACTACACTCGTTGCAAAAATGCACAACTCCACTAACACCGTGTTAGCTGTTTAAAATCTTCAATGCTAAACAAACAAAGAAAAAAAAATTCAAATCAACAGTCGTAATTTTAAACTTGCTATTTTGGGGAGCAACAGCTCAATTTAGTTGCAGCTTTAATCGACTGACCGGCTGTAGCGCCTACATGTGGCCTACATGTGCCGCGTTCATTTGTTAAATTGACAAGTTTTTGGGTCACTCTTGATGATTGTTCAGCCAGCTTCCCCTGGCCACTGCACGGCTGGGAGGCTATCAATAGACCAGACTTCCTAATATACTTTTCATGTTGATCTATTTTCTAGGAGCTTGGCACTTTTACACTGTTACATTTGAATGTTTTTTTTTTCTCACCCTCTCATTGAAATGATTCAAAGACCTAAATCCACTTCACAGCAGCTGTCCTCATTCAGGTTTCACCGTGATGAATATGGATCCCTTAATGAGTCAGGCTCCGCCGGGGGTATTAGCTGTGAAATCACAGCCACCCAAACCTCTTTTCAATAATAGCTTTCAGAGCAATTCAGCTTATGTTGGAACTGAACATGTGGCTTTTCATTGTTTACAGCGCCAGTGATAAACAGATTCATCAGAAGAGCATCGGGTGAGTTACAGTTTGCCGCTTGCTAAACTTGGTTATTAACATCCTGTGGCTCTGGTCTGTGTCATTTCTCGGAGAATGGACAGCTTCTCCGACAGCTTCTCCCTCTTATTACAATAAGGTTGATTTGTAAGAGGCTGCAAAGCTGCAGTGTCTTGAACCTGTCTTATTATGTCAGTGAGTGATGTGGGTGAGGAAATCAGGACAAGTGATGCTTATAATTATCTCAAGCTCGCAATAGTGGGGAAAGGTTGTGGCTCTGGTGGAAAGATGGCTGCAGTGTTGCTGATACGAAGCGTTCCACTTGTACTTTGTTAAGCCATGAGCATGTCGGGTCGGCTAACAGTGAAGATAGAAATAAAAACCATGAACAATTGGACCTGCAAAAACCATTTAATTCAGTCCTTATCCTGAAAGTTTTGTCACAGGTCTGTAAAAGAACATTTTAACAAAATGTTGCTGTTTAATTCTGTTTGAAACACAGCACAGTTTACCCACAATGCATTGCAGAAGTATGCATATCCAAACACAAACCTTAATTGACAAACTGACAAATTGACAAACACAAACCTCAATGTAAATAATGGCTTTCAAACATCCATTTGTAATTAAGCTAAATAATGTGTTTCAATTAGTTGTAAGGTTTCATAAATAAATGGGCTCTTTGGGAACATTCAGTTGTTTTTTTAATGGGTTTGCATTAATGTGTTGAAATGGCTCAGCCAAAGTCCAGACCTAAATCCAACAATGCTCTCTATCTAATCCGATTCAACGTGAGATGTTTGGCATAGAAAAACGGACACAAGAGTAAGTCTTTAGATTTGCAAAGTGGGTAGAGACGTCTGCAAAGGTGACACGACTAAATTTGACTCATTTGGCTTATGACAGATATATACCATGCTTTCTATTCGTAGAAAGTGATGAAAATCATGCATAACTTCCTTTACATGTCATTATTATACACTCCGTTGTATTGGTCTGTAAAAAAAAGACAAAACAATGATGCTTCTGGGTGTAATGGGACAAAATCTGAAAACAACTGAAGGGCTGTGAATTCCTCTAGAAGCTACCATATTGCATTCAGAGGCATGACAACAAGACGAGGAACAAACCTGTTTGTCTTTACTGTCTGCAGGGTTCTGTGCAAATATGATTAAATGCAGCTTGTAGTATAGTAACATGTACTTTGAGGTGAACAAAGCACAGCATAGATGTGACAATATTTTCCTTTGTTGATACAGTGTGTGCAGAGGCGTTCAATCCTGACGACGATGAAGAAGACAAAGAGCCAAGGGTAAAACTCCAGTCCACAGAACAATCATTTCTCTTAGAATCGGAACACATTTTGGTGAAGAATGTCATTTCTTTATGTAACCATCGTCCGCTGTAAGGCAGTCCCACATGAAACGCGTTTCGTCTCGCAGGTTACCCATCCCAAAACCGACGAGCAGAGGCAGAGACTACAGGAAGCTTGCAGGGACATTCTTCTGTTCAAGAACTTGGATCCGGTGAGTACATGACCTGGTCCAGCAGATTTATGCTTGTTTTTCCACCGGTGGTCAGCTGTTTAAGTTGAAATATAGATTTTTTTTTTAAAAAAAATTTTCTTTCAAACACAAAGAACTTGAAACAGCTTTATGTTTCTCTCCTTCTCAGGAGCAGATGTCTCAGGTTTTGGACGCCATGTTTGAAAAGTTCTGCACGGAGGGAGAGCACATCATCGATCAAGACGATGACGGGGACAACTTCTACGTCATCGAAAGGTGCCACACACACTTACTTTAAAACGATTACTTGCGTCTGTCTTTCTCTTTACGTATGTCTTTGAAATCGTTTATTCCGTGGTTTTGCTTTCGGTCAGCGGGACGTTCAACATTTTCGTGAAGATTGAGGGCGCGGAGAAGCTGGTGGGCTCCTACGACAACAAGGGCAGCTTCGGAGAACTGGCGCTGATGTACAACACCCCCAGGGCGGCCACCATAATTGCAACCTCGCCTGGAGCCCTTTGGTGCCTGGTGAGTAAAACATTGCGCACCCGTGCAGGAGCACAGCTGGCTGCTGCTTGCTCAGGTTTTAATGACATACGCTGTGCAGTCAGCTGGCAGGGTTTAAATGAACAGCCAGGCTGTTTGTGGTCGCGCTGCAGCCTGGCGCTACAGATGGAATTCCACAGTCAAGATTGGGTAACATAACGCACAGTTGACGCGTTAACTGACGCAAAAAGAGGACAGCGAGAAGGAAGTCACATAACCTAACATAACCTACAGCGTGTGGATATCTGGTTTCATCTGCATGAAATCCAGTGGATGTGAGAGTCAGACTAGAGGGGTAATATCACTGCTTGATGTGAATTTACATATTCATTAAGAGCTAATAAAATTGTAGAAATGACTCAATAGAATTTGGTTGTAATTTTGTCTCTGAAAAGTTTCCTGTGGCCGTTTGAGCAGCGCAACGGTTCGGTTGCAAGAGAAACATCCCACTTATTCATGACTCAGCAAGGTCTGCGTCCGTAAGGAGCAGCTAGCGGCTCTGTTATGTCATCTACGGGAGACGAGGGACGTTGGTGCTGAACCCTCTGCTGACCCAAGAGTCTTTAGAGTGTGCAGCTTAAGCTGTGGACGAGCAGGAGCTGCTTTCTTCACGATGCAGCCAGCTCTGTCTGGGGATGAGCAAGTGGTGCCAGAGAGTCTCTGAGCTAACAGAACATTACAGTGGACATGTTATTTGGCGTCTGACGCGCACTAGTCATTACCTCTTTATTAAGGCGTGTGGACCTCGAGCCTGTCACGGCGAGTGTCGGCTAGAGGAGGGCGCCCTCTGCAGCTAATGATGCTTCCTACATTGTAGTTCAATCTATTCTATTGTTGACGCCTTATTCTTTGAGCAATATTTGACACGTTAAACCACTGGGACTGTATTGCAGACAGATGGCACAAGCAGGAAGGACGTTTGAGTGCCTTGTTTCTTTTTACTATTTGAATAAATGCTTTTCTTGCAAAAAAAAAAAAAGAAGCTAATTTTCACACCTAATGCATATTGTGGTTTCATAAGAGTTGGTGTCTGAAAAAGCAGCAGAACAGTCTGGAGTTGTAATAATAAGAAGTGTAATGATACATTTACCTCACAAAATGACAGACTGTACTGGGACCTTGGCACAATTTGATTTGGAGACTTGCCAGTCAAGCTGATTGTCCACCAGCCACAAACAATGTCAGTGTTTAAGTGTTTCTGCAATTCTACTTTTACAATTTTGTTTTCAAGCTATCCAATGGGTCAACAATTGATGCGTATTTTACAAGTTATCTAAATGCTTTTATTGTCATAGTTTCATTTTCACATATTCCATCCTTCTGTCTATAGTTTATACTCACTTATACGTGAAGGTGCACACCCTGCAGGTCCCTCTCTCCACAGCAAGCCATACTGAGAACTCAAGAAATTGTTAGTTTTCCTGTAACGTTGGGTTGTTTCTCCAACGCTAGCACAGTTGCAGCACGCTGGCAGTCTTGAGCTTCAACAACTGTGCAAGCTGAACGGGGGAACAGTGGGAGCAGCACATAGATGAGCATGATTGACAGTGTCAAGACCTTCCTCCTAGCTCTGATTGGTTGTTTCTGACAGGGAGCAACGTATTTCAACTCCTCTGGGAGGAGCCAGAGAAGTTAGATTTTTTAAAAAAAAATCTGTTCTTTTCAGGTCATTGTGACAATTTTAACAAACATGCAAAAAAAATGACATTTTTAAATACAAACAAACAAAAAAGAAAACAACACCTTTGCCTGTACGTAAAAATAAAAGGTTGTTTTATTTCAAACTTTGTTTCAGGATCGTCTTACATTCCGGAGGATCATAGTGAAGAACAACGCCAAGAAGAGGAAGATGTACGAAGCGTTCATTGAAACTCTCCCCCTACTCACATCTTTAGAGGTCAGCTTTGCACCACAGCGTCAAACAAAGGGCACCGCGGACTCACGGTGAAAGTGTTGACAGCCTGATGTCTTTTCAGGTGTCGGAAAGAATGAAGGTAGTAGACGTGTTATCCACCAGGGTGTACAATGACTCACAGCAAATCATTGCTCAGGTAATTAGTCTCCGCGTTGAGTGTTTTTAATGACTTTGTCCTCCTTTTTGCACTTGCAAAGTCTGAGTCCACTTACCTGCATTGCTGTGTTGCAACAGGGTGACTTAGCGGATTGCTTTTACATCGTCGAGAGCGGCCAAGTTAGGATCACCATGAAGAGAAGCCGGGTAATTTTGGACGTTTTGAAACGATTTCCATGTCCACTTTGCTTTTCAACCTCACAACCGGGAGCGTAAGCTCAACGAGGGTGTGCTGGAAAGCGTGTTTTTCGTTTCTGCTTTCTTATCCTTGTGCCTTTTGTTTCTCACAAGACAAAAAAAGACGAGGAGGAGGAAGAGGAGGTCGACATTGCCACGTGCACGAGGGGCCAGTATTTTGGGGAGTTGGCTCTTGTCACAAACAAGCCCAGAGCTGCATCGGCATATGCTGTGGGGAGTGTCAAATGCTTGGGTACATTTTGTACACTTCTTTGATGTGCTGTGTTAGGGGTCGAGGCAGCCATTCATACTCACTCTTCTGCTATGTCTTTTTAAAACATAGCAGAAGAGGGTTTGTGCAGATTTACTCAGAAGACAGGAGATGTTGTTAAGAACACTCAGACACCAACAACATGGATGGCTGCAGCCACAGTTACTTGTGGAAGTTGATTTTTTAAAATACATTTTCTAACTTCACAACCACAAAGTTCTGTATTTTAGCCCGGTTTTATAAGCAAAACCATCACAAAGCACTGCATAATTAATAAGCAAAGGGGAAATACTTTTAGAAACTTGAATCCATAAAGTGTGGCATGAAAATGTTTTCCCCTCCTGAGTGAATGAATATTTTGTGGAACCGCCTTTCACTGCAGATCTGTTGAGATTTGTTTCCACCAGCTTGTCTGAAAAACAATTTTTCAAGTCTTTCCACAGATTATTAACTAGATTTAGGTCCGAACTTTGACTGGGCCATTCTAATTAGACTTTGATCTAAACCATTCCATTGGCTAAAGGTTTGGGGGACCTTGTCCTGTCGCACAGTGAACCTCCACCCAAATTCATCCACTCATTTTTTATTAACTGATCAGCTTTTTATGTCTCTGCCAAAGACAAACTTAATATCTTTGGTAGACATTAAATTTTACATAAATAGACATATATTATGTCTATTTAATAGTGTATTAGTGTATAAAGTATTTCTGAATTTGAATTTCAAGTTGGCTTTAAATGTGCTGATTCTAGTAAGGGGAAAGGGCTGGATTTGTATTAATAATAAAACACGCGTCATTATTTTTCCACTAAACAAATGCACTGCCATGCATTGGTTTATCCTACAAAATTTATTGAAGTTCAAATGTAAGTTGAAGAAGCATAAATTTTTGCTAGGTGTTCTGTGAGTAATTCATCAAAATTAACTTCATTTTCTCATCTTCTCTAAATAGGCAGTGCTTAATTAGCATCTTGCATTTACCTTAACGCCAATAAAAAAAATTTTTTTGATGAAATTTACTCAACATAAAGACTTATTGTTTTACACGACCTTCTATAATTCCCATAAAAATCAAAGCTGTCTTTTTGTCTTTTTTTTTTCAAAGTCATGGACGTGAAAGCGTTTGAGAGACTCCTCGGCCCTTGCATGGACATCATGAAGAGGAATATCGCTAATTACGAGGAGCAGCTGGTGGCCTTGTTTGGAAGTAGCGCTGAGATTGAGCAACAGAGTGCATAAAGCGACTCCAATAAACCATGAAGGAGACGGCGGAAACAGAAAAAAAAATAAAAATCTCACTGTGGATGTTTTCCACAACACTATTCAAAACAGAAGAAGAAATGTGAATATCCACTACACCACATTTGAGTGTCTTACAATTAAGACTAAGATATGGCCTGTGTTAGTAGAACGTACGACAGAAAGTTGCAACCTGGGAAGTTGCTTAAAGCCTGTTTTATTACATTAATCATGACTTTCACTGTAAAGAATATGTGTGCATTTTACTTGTCAGTGTCAAGTGCTTCACTTTTTTTGAAAACCGAAACACTTTGTTATGCCTCACCCCCATTTTTGTTTTGACAACAGTATTCTGATAAAAAAAAATTTAAAAAGTGTATTATTGCTTGTAAATTTCAAAATTTTACCAGTCGTAAATTGACGCCAAAGCTGATTTGTGTTTGGATAATCGTGAGCAATTTTGGCGCACTCCCTTTCGCAGTAGAAGTCCACATGAACTACAATGGCATGAAAAAGTATTTGCCTCCTTATGGATTTCTGCTTATTTTCCTTCTTTTTGTCAGATGCAAATGTTTTAGATACTGAAACAAATTTTAATATCGTGCAACGATAGCCTGAGTGAATCCAAAAGGCAGTTTTCAAATGGCAATTTCATTTACTTAGAGAAAAACCTTTCCAAGCTAACTACGCAAATAACAAAGTAACTGCTTCCCTTGTCATGCCTGCATTAGCTGTAATTAACCAGGTTTTCTTTTAAAGTACCTAACTGTGACTTTACTACTACCAGAGGTTAGGAAGTCACAAGAAATTGTGTCTGATGAGACATCAGAGTCATAGCACACAAACAGAGAAAACGTTGAACAACTGGGAACTTTCAACATGTCTACCAAAATTGCTCTAAAACTGCATTGAGATTTTCCTCCAGCCCTTAACTGATTCCTCTCTTCCCTCAGTTAATTTCAATGTTCATCATTCAACCATAAGAAAGAGACAGGGCAAAAAATGTCATCCTTGAAGGTTTCCAAGGCCAAAGCCCCATCCCTCATTTGCCAAAAGTATCTTAATGAAGCCAAAGACTTTCGGGAATATATTTTATGGACTGGTGAGAGGAGAGCAGGACAATTTGGAGGGTGTGTGTCCTGTTAGAGGTGACATAAAACTGGCACAGCATTTTTGAAAGATCAAACAGTGTCAGAAGTGTGATGCTCCGGGGTTCACTTTGCTTCTTTAAAACCAAGATTACGTCCCTTTCTCAATGGAAACGTGAATTCTGCGAAACCTTTTAATGTGGTTAAATTAAAAGGACTCTGCAAACCTCAACCAAAGTTGTTCCACAGAAATGGTGGGATGGCAGCAGTTGTCCCAAAGGGAGGAACAAGCAGTTTATTAGGGTTTGTGGGGGAATTTCTTTTTCCCATAAAACCATGTCATTTTTGACAGCTTTTTTTTTTGTAAACACATAATTTGAAATCTGCCATTTGCATTTTACTCACGATATCGCTGGCCCATCTTAAGATTTGTTCATCTGAAACATTTAGGCAAGATTTTAAAAAAAAAGCAACAGAAGAAGAAATGTGTGAAGGAGGTGAATATCTTCTCACCGTGCTGCATTTCTAAATCTTTCATACTGAGTTCACATTTATACTCAAGTACATCTTTGTTTATCAGCAGATTATAACTCTTTAATCTGATAAACAGTATTTTATTCTTCATAAGTGTTAGTGGCTCTTTGACGAAATTCTCTGCTTTTACAACAAAGCCAACGTCAGAGGGAGAGATAGCTGATAGTTTTGTAAGAATATACAACACATTGCTGTACTATTTTGAAACTGAGTGTTGTTATACGGTGTAGGCCCACTTTTCATTTCAGACATTTCTCCACTGGGTCGTAGTCATTGTAGGCAGTGTCTTGAGACAGTTTCCTTTGCTGTGTTTTAATGTGAGATTTAGCCCATATATTTTTGGTGTAGGTAAAATATACATCATTGCTGTCTACCTCTGCCAACGACAATTTTTGCATAAACCTGCCGAACAGGAATCAAAAAGGGGTCATTTTCTTCTCCCCCAACTAATCTCTCGTTTTTTGTTTTGTTTTCTGTAACAAAGTTCTTCTGTTTTATTTTTTGTCTGCAGCTGAGTTTATATTTTAAAATGTTGATCTCCAACCCTTTCAGTAGCACTTTTATTTTATAAGGCAAGACCACAAGATTAGCCAGAAAAAAAGTAAAACAAAACAATTATATGTCTCACTTTTCATGTCATTAAAGAACATTTTATATTTCTCTGTGACACGAGATTATTTGTTGTTACCCATAAATTCAGGGCCTTTGCTATGTCAACACTGGTGTTTCTGGGGCGTGGGTCCAGTGGTTTTAAACATAGACACAAATTAAACATTTCTAAATGTAAAGTGCAAATGTTTTCAGTTCAGCAAATAAAAAAAATAGGTTGTTTATTTAAATCTATCTTAACCTTTAATGACTGTGTCAAGCACGAGTCATTCTGATATGACTCATCTGAGAATTTAACATACTGAGGATGTAGGAATTATTACTTTAATATACTTGGAGTCAGGCCAATGATTTGTTTGTTTCGAAGGTGCTTGAAGATTATAAAGTTGAAATTATTTTAACACAGGGTACATTTTATTAGGATGGTGGTAAGAATGAATAAAAAACCTGAATACAGTTTAGATAGATTAAAACACTGGTACATCTCAGAATATCATGAAAAATGTTATTTATTCCAATAATTCAGTTCAAAAAGTGACACATACAGATTTATCACACTCAGAGGGAATATATTTCATTTTTTAAAATTTCTTTTAGACTTGCCTGCAGTTACAAAGCTGAAATTTTGTTTACATAAATACAAATAGCTTTTTAATGGTGTTATGACCTACACTCATGTGGAAGGTAGGCATTGGTAACTTTCATTAAGAATTTAAGGTGCAAAATGTTGTTGCTAACGACGATTGCTACAGCTAAAGATAAGAATGGAAAGTGGAGTGGAAGAAAAAAGTGTGACCAAATCTGAGGTGTGGATTGGGGAAAGACACAGCATCTGAATCATCATACATAAAAAGAAAAAAAAAACCTGGACTGTTGCTTACAATATACAGCTCACTTATACTCAGTGGTCCAAAGTCTGCTATTTGGATGAAAGTAAAGTCTGAATCTCATTTGGAAATCAAAGCACCAGAGTGTGAAGGAACAGAAAACAAGTATTAAGATTTTACAATCAGAGAAGATTTTGGTAACCATTTCATCTGCTAGTTTTGGTTGACTGTGTTCTTTAGCGTTGTCATATACTAGGTGATCTTATGGAGCTTTAACCTTTCTTCAGCTGTCAAGCTTTTTCGCAGATGAAAATTTCCTTCTTTAACAGAATCTGCTCACTCTTCCAAAAAAAGAAAAAAAAACACCAATACTTGCTACCAACACTGCCTTCATGACCTATAAGCCATGATAACCTAAATGAACAGAAACAAACACTTAAGTCTCTGTGCATTGACTATGAGTTTTATGTTTTGAATTGAATTGCTAAAATAGAATGCACAAAAATTATATTTTGATGTATTGAAATTCACTTGCATTTGCTAGATCTTGCAACAACAAAAAAATCGCCTGTAGGAACATACCGTCTCACTGTAGTGAAAAACTACCCGTGTATTGTTCATGTTATTGCCAATCAGCTGTTACTGGGCTGTAACAAGCATATACTTTCAGCCAATCGGAAAATGATCAACAATCTCAGCTCCGCCTTCTTTGGTTTGCACAGTTGTATTAGCCAATAGAATGGCCTCTTTCATGATACTGATACTCTCAAAGGCCAATAGGAGGCGTCCTCTGGGAAGCCCTCGTTCCCACCCCTCGACTGAAAGCCACAGAGTTTCTTGATGGCGATAGAAAGAAATGGTAAGTGGGAAGTTGAGTATTTATTTTCGAAGAAACAATGGTTCAAACTAAGTTTTGACGTGACTTTTATGCCATCTACGTTTTCGCAGCCTTCATACAGTGTTTCACTCGGGTTGTCACGGCTTTATTTGACGGTAAATGACAGCTTGAGATCGTCTATGTTTTTTTTTTCGTTGACTCTCGCTGTGCTGATGATAAGAACCCCATCCGACAGCTGCTTCGTGAAATAAAGCGAATGACTGAATTGACGGAAGTTCGCATTAGCCGAGTAAAAGTGTGTTTGGGGTTTTTAGTCGACGTTTTTTGTGTCATTCATTTTGACCGCAGCAGAGGTTGCGTCATGTCTCAACTTGTTGACATTCTTTTGTTTACTGTGTTGGACCCGACAGGCTTTCAAGGGTCTCAGTGGATGTGGCTTCATTTCTGCCTTTATGCAAAGGGGACTGCAGGAGGCCTCTCGATAACATCGTCGTTTTCAACATTTTAACGCGCCTAAAGCGTTTATTTAACAATGTGCTATCAATGAATCCGCGTTTATGAAAGCAAAGTCTGGGTTTTTTTTTCCTTTGCGCGCAGAGCAGAAGCTCGTCCTGTGCTGCTTTTGCGAGCTGATTCATTTTGGCGTAAGCAGCTTCCTTTGTAATAAAGACGGTTTTGCTTTGCTGCAGCTCTAATGGAGAAGGCCTAATTATGTTTTGAGTTTATAAAACACCTCGTGTTATCGTCAGTAGCAGTTTCCTGGTTCTGCTTTCGAGTTTCAAAGTTTCGTTAGACCGTTTTTAAGACGCTTTTCTGTTATTTAACTCTTCAGCTGCGTAGTCATGAATGAATGAGCTCTGATGCGCATGCGCCAACCCCCTCTTAAGTTTATAAACAAGGCCTCCACGCAGCGGGTCACATGACCAATCACAGAGACAAAGGATTCCCTAAAGACTTGCCCACACGTTCCTTGATACTCATGATTGAAATGACATTCGGGGCTTTCAGACAGTCCGGAGCAGTTTTTTCCAACATGTCGTTGAACATCTTGATGTGTAAAATGTATAAATTCGGAAACATATCAAACAGAGTTGGGCGTAATCACTCAGACTATGATTATGTTGTATTTGACCAAATTCAAACCCAGCAAGCAAGATTTTAATTGTGTTTTAATAGCAAATCCTGAATAGCGGTAGAATTGACATTTTATGCAAACATTGCACTGTATTGTCAGATATGAGCATGATTAGTGTGGTTAGTCTGACTGAAGCAGCAGGGTTTAATGTGCATTTCCTTGCTTGAGGATTCCTCAACGTATCATTTTTAGAGGTTTAGAAGTTCGTAACATTTCCGAATCTGGTTCAAGGAGATCGGAAGCTGTTCTTTGTAAAGTAAAGCTTTCCTGTTATTTGCTGATAAGTCTCGCTCTCAGTGACTGAATGAAACACAGACATGTCTTGACATGTCATAGAAAATGTCTATACTACTTTTTTACTTCATCTTAATGCCACTTCATTGGTGTTGAAAATTTGATTTGAGTTTCCAAACTAGCAGTTACAGATTGGTACCAGTTAATTTGAAAATCGTCTGATTCCAGTGACCAGGCAGTTTCAATAGACCCAGTTTAGTCCAAAGAATTCCTGTCATTTATTAGGATTCAGATCCAGTACATTCTAGTTCAACCCATATTATAAATGAAATACACAGATTCAGTTGATTACTTCATGGCAATTATTAAAAAACAAAAAAACATTTACCAGCAGAAATCCAGCTGATTGCATCTCTTTACCAATTTTAATTAAGTATTTGTTATTTCTCTCTTTTTTTTATCCCAACCAGCTGATGTTGCTAAACATGGAAGCTAAGTAAGTTCCTTGACAATCTTTGCTGGAAAACAAGAGGAAAAGACTCACACAAGAATGGACGAGTCGTTCGATCCACTCAAGTGTAACGAGGACCTGCCTTCCTCACCTGGTTGCCACATGGAATACGGTGAAATGCTGAAACAGCAAGATTACATTTATTCCCCCGTCTTCCCCCTTCCTGCCGTATTTGGGCTGAATCTCATTGTAATCTTTTCTTCAGACGACATGCCTGAACTGCAGGAGGTGGAAGAAGACCAGAGGTCTCAGGGTTTATTTCAGGTCGGAGCTGTGTCCCACCAGGAGCTCGCCTGCTCCCCTAACACCAACTGGCTCGCCGAGTTAGCCAACATCGCCACCAGTCCCCAGAGCCCACTGCTGAAGGACGTGCCACACAAGAGGTTCAGATAAATTTGCTCTAACTTGAAAATCAGATCCACTTAGGTGACTCAAGCCTGCTGATACACTAATAATCATACTCCAGTACACCCACAGGGGAGTTTTTAGAAAGCAGGACTGGCAGGTTTGCAGAGTACTTTTGAGGAGTTTGTGTATCTGAACACTTCTGTTCTTTTTTCAAATTAATGTTTCACTTTAAAGCTATAGTGTCACTTAAACAGTCTGTGTAGTTTTGATATTGTGTGAACAAAAGCAAAACAAAAAAATGGCACTGCAAGTGGATATTAAGCTTGAAAAACATTTACAGTTATCTCAATATCAATTCCAGATCATCTCCAGTTCACATCTTTGGCAACAGTAACAGTTTACATTCCTATGCCCGGCCTCCGTTAGCCAGCAGCGCGCCCAGCCCTTCCAGAGGCCACCTCAGGGAGCGCAGACGCGTCAGGGTAACCTCTCCACACAAACTATTTCCTGCAAACCCCTTAATATCTACACTGTTTATTTATTCCTAATCATTTGAGAGTGACCCTGCTTACCCACGACAGGCCAGCAGTGAGTCTGAGTCGGGGGTTTTCTCCATGTCCTCGTCGTTTTCTGATGACGAAGACATGGCGTGGTCTCATTCCTGGCCGTCCACAGCCTGGCACTGCTTCCTAAAAGGTGAATGCACGTTTGCAACGCTTTACAAAAGTTTTCAGACTTCCTCAACTTAACGTTTCAGCATTTTATCGTTTTGCAACAGCAAGCTGTAATGCATTTTACTGGGACTCGATGTGATAAATCAACGTAAATTATTTGGGATAGGTAGAAAACATATGAATGGCGTTATGGTTGGTTTACAAAAATAATCTAAAAAAAAATACAGCATTCAGATACGACTCATGTTGGAGGTTTAAATTTGTGAAATAAATCTGTGCTTTTCCTTCCAGAGAGAGTGGAAAGGTGCTGCTTTCTGTTGGTCTGTCACATAAAAACAAAAATAAAACGGACTGTAGTCTGGGGTGGTAATGTAATAAAATATGAGCAATAAACTCATTTTTGTGCGCACAAACACAATCAAATCATATCAAACTAAAATAACAACTGAAACAAGTCATTTCATTTGAGAAAATACCCCGTTTGGTTTGAGTCAGACTCTTTATGGCCAACCAGCACTGATTAGGCAAAGTTTTACTCCACACTCTGACTGGAGTATTTTTGGAAGAAGCAGATTTGTTAAGCATCTCCCACCTCTAGTGTTCAAACATCAGTACTGCATCTATTTACATGGATTCTGTTTGCTGTGGTCTTTTCATCTGGTTACCTTGTTGTGCTGATGATTCAGGAACCCGCCTGCGCTTCCACCGAGGTCCGAACGTGGAATGGCAAGAAGCTGATGAGCTGGGGGATTCAGATGACGACTCTGACGATGAAAACATGTCACAGTCCTCATTCTCAACCAAAGTAAGGCAGTGCACACCTCAAGGATTGAGATGTTTCTGAATTTTCTAACTTTCCCTGAACTGGCCACAAGATGGCAGACAAGTTGCCTAGAAAAAATGCAGTAGTTCAGTAAATGAAACCTAAATGATTTGCGTTGATAATCCCTTGACATAAAACAGGAACACATGGTTCAGGAAACATGACGCCAAGTTGTTTCTACACCAGTTTGCTCCTCTTATAATCTCTTATTGGCTATTTCCTTCATTTACAGAGATTTGGTTCAGATGGGCTTAAACTCGTAAACCACGAAGATACAGTATCCTTCGGCCAGGCTGCTCTCAAGCTGACCTTTGACCCCGGCTCCCCAGAAAAAGGTCTCCTCACAGCCGAATGCAGATTGGATCACCCGTTTTTTGTCAAGAACAAAGGTACTGTTGTACTTTTTCTGCAGTATTTGATAGCCAACAATAAAAATGAATTAGTATTCCAGTCTTTTCCATGTTGTGTATTAATGGGCCCTTAAAAATTTTTGCATTTTATCACACTACAAACGCAAACGTCTGTGTATTTTATAAGAATTTTATGGGATCAACACGAAGAAGCATATTTTTATAATTTATTTATTTTTACCAAAATCAATGCTGCCATTTCAGTATTCTACCATTCTGCATCTCTAGTTTAGATCGCAGCACATTCATCTGTTTTACTGGACTAGTCAAATTATAAATTTAAATCTGTTTGAAAATGAGTGGAAAGAGATTTCAAAGAAAATCTCTGCATCCAATTTGATCGAGCTTGAGCTGTTTTACTAAGAGTGTTGAAACTTAGGCTGTATATTTTACAAGGGGTAATGACTCATAGACTGTAGATTTTACAGTGATGAATCTTATGCTCTAGATTTTACAAGGAGTTATGAGTCAAGCTGTAGATGTTACAAAGAGTGATGACTCATAGGCTTTAAATTTTAAAGA
>CAEGAF010127031.1:0-113036 GCA_903067075.1 Micropoecilia bifurca
ATATATAATGTATGTCACTTGATGTATGTCACTTGATGTAAGAGTGATCAGTAATTACCTTCCTGTTGCAAAAGTGTACCTAATGTGAAGTTTCAACATACAAACACAACTTACATCAGATGACTATACTTGTGTTATTCGGTTCAAAATGGAAAAAAAAAAAATCACAACCAAAGTTGTAGTATGGTATGTTTGTTTTTGATGAGGATTTCATTTTTAAATCTCGTTTAGAGAGAATTTTCACTTGGATGAACCCAAAAACGTCATTTATTTGCTTTATGTAAATGCTAAGGTCATCACTTTTTGCATATGCATTCTTCAGGTACTGAACTTGCTTACATTACATATTAAAACTACAAGCTTGAAATCTGACGGTTGAATAATCTAAATAAATATTAAAAATAATAAATATCTCATTCATTAAGCTTGTATCTCTATTTATTCAATGTAGCATGTAGCAGCAAAAATCCTTTTCGAATAGAAAATTATTTTCTCAATTTTTTCCATTAAGATGTGGTTAATTGCAATTAATTAATGGTAGACCTCACAATTAACTCAATTAAGCATTTCAATTGGGTCCCACCTCTAATTTATTTGCATAATAAGTTTATTAGTTAATTGGGGAAAAGACTCAGACCAGGTGGCAAATCAATTTGGAGCCTTTTGTTTGAAAACGGAAATTGTTCTAAACGCCAGTGTTTTCCTCCAAAGACGAACAGCGTCTAAAGATTAGGCAAAATGAAAATGTGTTGCTCATTTCAAGCTGCACAAATACTTCTGGTGGAGTTATTTTTCTGTTTTCTCGCGAAGGAATGCCCCTGGAAAAAACAAACACAAAAACACATTGAAGTGCTCGAGAATTTTAATTGGAAGCAAGGTAAACAGTTTTGTCAAGCAAACAGCAGAAATCCTCAGAGCTCTTTTTTTCCTCTCTTTCTTTTTTATATATTTTCATTAAATTGCCGGCTAGTTGTCCAGGAGTGATAAGGCATTTCAAACTTTTGGGGTTTTTTTCCCCACAACTGTGAAATGATTTGTTTCATGACGGGGGAGGGGGAAAGAAAAATAAAGAACAAGCCAAGCGGAGCGCCGAGGCGACGCCTGTGGTGTTTTTATTTGGCAGCCTGCAGCACATGGCAGGCGCAGGTTGGCCATCTGAGAGTGATAGATATGGAAAGAGCTCTGTGTGGACCTGGGTGATAAGGCCCGTCCTCCAACATGTGTTTGTTAGGACGCTTAATCACAGGAATGAGGAGACCTTGATCTGTGCATTCACGGGATCGCTATCGTCCGTGTTGAACACGCTTTCTCGCCCCGGACGTCGTTGGCCGGAGCCGTGAAGGCAGAAGGAGCTCAACGACTGGTGAAATGTGTTAAAAAAGTTCTCAGAAACATTCGTTTTCAATATTCATTGCACTAACATAATATTTATTTTCCACTTGGATAAAAAAAACATGTACTTTTTAAAATTTCAAATAGCAGTTCGGTTTTATCAAATTCACTTAGTCTCTGTCGGAAAGCTGCATGCTGTGATGGATATTATTGAAAGCTAATTTCTCATATATATATATTTTTAATAACCAATCATCCAGGCAATTTATTGCTTTCTGAATGCTCAGCGGGGGATTGCTTCTTGTGATATTTCCGTGCCATTATGCTACTTTTAATGTAACGTTTCCAGATTTAATTTGACCGCCACTGTCTTAATTACCAGCTGCCAATCAAGAACTGAAAGACGTGGCTTCTCCCTCAAACTCATAAAATGTTCAGAGTATTTTTATGTGCCTGCGGCGTTCATGTTTCTGTCATACATGCGCTGATTCCCATTACGTGTGTCTCACCTCCTCTGCTTTTGAAGATTGATCATTTTTTCGAATCAAATTAAAAGGGAGGAATATGACCTGCGAGGGGAGAACTGCTTCATTTTTCCCCTCTCAAAGGGATTCAGTTGTTCATTGTCACGGTGTTCTGCAGGTACAAGGTGGAGGACTTCGGTCAATAGATGACAATGTTTAATATTCTTCTCCAAGTCTAATAAAGTATACGGTGGACTAGATTAGCCTTCGTCAAACATCTATTATGAAATATACTTTGTGTCCTAATAAAATCTCATAAAGTTTGAAAATCCTGATGCCCGGTGGCACCAAACAGGAAAAGATCTAGTTATCCCTGGTTTCTGGTTTAACAACTGAATTTTTTGACTTGTATTAGGGTATTTTGAGTTTGCTGAACAACAATGAACGATTCTTACTTTGCATAAGTACATATACACATTTTGCACAAATCGACATGTAAAATGCGTGAAGACAAAATTGAATGTCCTGTGCTGTTGTCCACTTCCCGCTGTTGGAAACTGTGCCAAAAGCAAAGACATTCACATAGAAGACATTCACATAGAAGACATTCACATAGAAGGCATTCATACCGCATCAGAGTTTACTTTAGCCAAATCAAGACCTAAGCTTTTTAGACGAGGTCACTGTTTTGATCCTTATCAGAGTTTTATTGCGCATTAATTCCTCCTCAAACAAGCCAGAACAAAAACCCACAGACAGTTTGAGTTTAGAAACAAAGGGAGCTGCGGCCACCATCCTCATTTAATAACACTTTTTAACTCCTTTCTTATTTTAGCACCAGTAGTTGTAATAATTGTCACTCCTCTGTTTGAAATAATATTAATTACATTGTGTTTCTCAAGGTTATCATTAAGAGCTCATTCTCCACCATCTCTACTCCCAAACACAGCTAAAGTCTTGTTCTCTTGAACACACATTGTTGAATCTTGCATGCTGAATGTTATGACCCTAATAATAACTACTAGCTGTGCTTTATATTATTGTAGCATGTTTAAGCATAAAAATAAAGAGCGTGTCTTGTTGCTAAGCAGTTGCATGAAGGAATAGCCACTGAATTTTTTTTATTATTATTATTGTTGATCATGGACCGTTCGATTTAATAATGCAAGTATTGCATGCACTTCAATTTTCCTGTTGTTGTTAATTCATGATAATATTCCAGAACTATAGGAGTCATATGCAAATCAAATGCAATTAGGGGGAAGTGATTTTTTTTTAAGGTTATTTTCTCTTTCAGTGTTTGATTGCAGAGTGAAAAGGGGGAACAAAACGGTACAAAAGAAAATTGCTCCATTTTCTTTCTTGGTGCAGTGCAGCCATGCAGCATGAGTCACCAGATAGTAGGGGCCATTATATATTGAGAGCATTGTACGCCCCGGCAGTAGTCAGACATTATTTTTAACAATAGATTAGTCAATTCAAGTAACTTATTTCAACACATTTCGCGAAAGGTATTCTTTCTATAACATGCATCTGCTTCCCTGTAGAGCACGGCAAACAAAAACACGCAGCAGCACGGCTGCAGTATTCTCCCTCGTTGTTTAAATACGCTTCTGACTTTGCTGACAGTGACTCAAGTGACACACTCACTCGAGGCAGTTTATTGAGTTTTAAGCGCCGTACGTCTTTAGGCTCTTTGCAGCATTTCTTTCAAACGCTCTTTGTGCAGAAATGCAGTTCGCCCACCGCCCACAAGGCTGCCGTGCAACACACTGAACAAGAAACCTTCGAGAGAAATTGCCAAATCTCATGAATACATTATAATAAAACAATAAAAACCTGGGTTGTTGCAGCATGTTTAGACATTTATAACAAAATAAATCCAAGCATAAAGTAGTTAGGGGCGTAGTAACCCACTCAAACCATATGCTGAGTTTCATATTTCACGTCAACATTATTTGCACAATTTTATTTTATTTTTTTTCTTCTGAGCAGGAATAATTTGTCACTCTGGCACACTTTTACACTGAAATACTATATCTCACTGGGTAGACTGGACGCACACATGTGGTGATTTAATAACCTTTGCGGCACATGTGGTAGCAGTGCAAAAAAACTTTATCTCAATAGATCTTTTTCTTTTAACATCAAACCAAAACTATAAACATTCTTCACTCCTGCATCATTTGCATGGCTGAGCCACTGCATTCTACAGAGGCATCGCCTTTTTTTAAAAATTATTTTTATTTCCCAGGCTAACCTGGCAATTAAAGGAGAAGTTACTGCCAAAGATGCCTGCAGGTCATTGTCTGGGCAAAGCATATTGTGGTGCAAGTGGCTTTTAAGCTCATTATGTGGGTGCCTAAACCTTATAATGCAAAATTAATATTGACAGATTTATGAGGGATGCCTCCTAATGAAATGTTTCTCAGGTTGGATTTCAGTTGTGCGGCAATGCGTGCAGTTCGACTGAGAGCGCGCCTCCTCGTCTCCGCTCCCGTCTGTCCACGAGATCTGGAAATCGATTGCAGAACGTAATGAAGGATGTCTCGATTTTTAAAATACACCAGAAAGGTAGAAAGGAGAGAGAGAGTGAGGTTCAATTTTTGGGAAGCCACAGTGTCAAGCTTCACCGTTTCCCGTTTTCTGTGATCGACGCAAATCGTGCAAAACTTTGAGGTGGAAGGAAAAGGATACATTCGGTCGGGTTGCATTGTGTGAAGAGTGGTTTTTAAGTATTGAATCTCGATAGGGCTTAAGTCTAGACTTTGACTAGGTCACTGTTTTCCTCCTGCAGCTCTGGTTTTGTGTGTAGTGTAGTTGTCCTGCTTGAACATAAACTTTAATCAACTATCCTGTTCTAGTGAATGACATTATCACCACAGCACCATGCTGCCGCTGATGAGGGGGGAGCAGTGAGACCCTGAGGTACAGAAACCAGAAGAGTGTTCCTGTGATGAGGAGAGGGGTGGACTCAGTGGGAGCTGTGCTGGAGAGACATGGAGTGGATCCTATGTAACACCAGGAACTCGTTACACGACACCCGGTCGGCTCAGAAGAACAACGAGGTTCTTACCCTTTACTGCAGAATAGAGAGCTTTAGTTATTAAGAGATTTCTTCTGGTATAAGATGGTATAAGAGCCTGGTCTGAACATTTTTACTTTATTTATCTTTAGTACTACACCTGAATCGAAAGTATTTCTTTTTGATTGATTGAATTGTTAACTGTGGAAACGGTGTACTTAAGGTCATTTACAGTGTTTGATTTGGTCCAAGCATAGCATTTCTTGCTCGACATAACGTTTCGAAAGCCACATTTGGGTCTCTGCAGGTTTGCTGCATCCCTCGTGTAGCTTTTTGCTGATTTCTTGGTTTTAATTGTTCTCTTTCTATGCTGGCTTTATTTCCACCATTTTTCACCAGGGTCAGATTTCTGAGGTGCTTTCAGATGAACATGTCTACAGCTCGTCCAGAGATTAGAGATTGGCCCCTTCTTTAATTAATGCTCTCTACACCTGGTCTCCGTAGGTCTGAAGATATATAAGCCATAATCGCTCCATTTTTGGATGACGCTCTATGAAATGTTCAAAGCTTGAGTCACTGTTTTATAAGCTGGCAAGCAGTTCTTTACATTTCTTCACGACTTCATCCTTGACATTTCTGCTTTGCTAATTGTTCTTGATACAATTTTGATCTCCAATGCCATTGCAGGAAAAATATTTAGTTATTAATACTTTGAAGGCAGAAGGTTGAACTAGATTTTGTTTGAGAACCAGACTGAAGAGGAATTTATGTACATGTGGTTGCAGTGTGACAAAATATGAACAACATAAGGGGAAGAACGTACTCTTGTTTTTCTGTGCAACGTTTATGTGCAAGAAAACAATGCACTGCTGCGCATATGTGCCACACATCATATTTAAATCTCACTGACTAATTGCGTGGCTTTTGAAGCAGGGGTGGCTCGATTTAACTGATTTCTTGTTAACCCTTTACAGTCTGCTTTGCTCACATACGCAAACAAAAACACAAACCAAAAGCGACAGACAGACAAACGAATGGAAGATGGAGAACAAAAGACAACTGAAAAGAAGAATGTCTGAAAGTCTCAGATGTTTGTGCCAACCCCAGAATCACTGCAGCTCTTCTGTGTGCGTCCTGTTTGATGATGTGCCCTCTCTGGAAAACTTGTTTTATTGGAAACGGGTTTAATAGGAAAAAAACCCCGTCCGTCTTCAGCAGCTCTACAGTCGGAGCGTGTTTGCGTTTGTGCTGGAGTGCATTCGCTCGAGCTCTTGTCTGCAGAAGTGTTTGCTCGAGTGCAACAAGAGGTGTGAGCATCTTATTATGCAAACACTGAACACTGTAAATGTTGCATGAACTAGTGGGATTGGATTAGTTTGCCTTGGCTTTAAGAGGCAATGCATCAGCAAACTATCTACCATTACGCTTCATTATGCATGCTGATGGACAACAGGGACAATACAAGAGGCAATTACTCCTTGTGATACAAAGTGAAGACCAAAAGGCCAACACAGATCCAGGCAGCCTGAGGAAACCCAACCTGAATTTTTATGAAAAGACAACAATCTTTTTTTTTTTTTCTACATGGAAGTTGAGGTTTTCGCTGTTGAAAACAGTGGGATTTATTATTATGTGAGGTCAGAGTTTGAACATTGAAGAGAAAAGCATTTCTGACTGTCATCTGTCAAGGACTCTAATAGACGTGACAAATCACAGCGGCGCACCACAGTTTAAAGCTTTTAGATTTCAATAATTCAGAAAATAAATTGTCAATTTTCTGCCGTTTGTTTCTTTTCTGAAGGCCTTTAACAATAAAACTGGCTGACAGGTAGAGAAGTTTTCTTGAAGTAAAGCAAAGGTTAGTCAAAATGGTTATAATCAGTACAAAATGTCTTTTTCCCCCCCACATTGTTTTGTCCATCCACATTTTACAACTTCTATCTTGCAACATATGTTTTCATGGATTTTACTTCTACAAGAGCAAGTCAAATCTCAAGCCTTCAACCCCAAACCAAAGGGAAATCTCAAGTGTTCTGCCTGAAAACCGAGTTCTTTAGTTTTTGTTGCGCTTGTCCAACACTCAAAGTCTCAGAGGACACCAAGGATATCATGAAGGAGAAGCGCAAGCACAGAGTGAGACACGCCAACATAAGATCATGAATGCCAAAGCTGGAGTAACATATTACAACATCCACCATTGTCAGAGAAAGTCAGAGTCAAGTCTCAAGTTTTTTATTTGCCCCAAATCTAAAACAAATCTTACTTCTTTCCCCCAAAAATCCAAATCAAGTCTCATTTTGTTTTGCTTGAAAATTCCCAAGTTTTTTGCCCGATTCTTACTGATGATAAAATCACAGATCACTTAAAAAAATCTGATGGATCCCCTTTTTTGTCAGATTTGAGAAGTAATCAAGGCAAGAATTGATTTTGCTTAGAAAAATGTCTGTTTTGGAAATGTTGGAATGTTTCCCTGCGTTTAAGTTTTTCAATTTTTTTTTTTTACGTAATACTACATAGAAATAGAATACTTTTTGTTTTCTCCAACATTATTAGGAAATTATATCCAAAATCTGTATTTAATACAGTGTACAGTAACCCACTGTTATTTCTGGGGGTTTGGAAACACTGCTATCCACAAACAGCTAAAATCCACAAACACCAGAGATCCCCATTCAAAAACAATTCTTATTTTCAATTTTAATGGCTCAGATACCAAATATATTTTAGTATACTTTAATACACATATTACCTTATGCACTACAGCAGAAACTAATCTATAGTCTTCCTCATCTCTGCTCTTTGGGGTACCTCCAATCAGTGCCAAATAAATGGCGCTGTGGTCTATCGCCTACCAACTGCTTTGCTTTCATCCCCCTGATCACATCAATGAAATTTTGTTCATGAAAGCCATGTTGCTGACCATAAATCTAACTCTTTAAAGCACAAATCAAAACAGAAGTCCTTCATTTTGTGACTAAGGACTGACACACACAAATTGTCTCCGTTTTTGTGTTTGGATATTGAGATTCCTTTTTTTTTTGCTTTAATCAGGCTCACTCCTGTACGATCAAGATAAGACACTAACTGCTTCCACCCCACATTAACTAGTGCTCTAACAAATGTCTATATATCAACACACCCTGGGATAAAGCAATGTTAGTGAGATTATCTTTAAATCTTTTTGTTTCAGCACAAGGCTTTTAGCGGCCAGCTGCTCGTGTGGAAATAATACTTTATAGAAATAAATGAAAATCTGCTTCCAGCTCAGAATCCGACCAAAACATAAAGACTGGTGACTCGACTCGGCCACTTCAAATGGCCAAAGTCAGGGGGCACGTGCATATATCTGATTCATTGTGGTACAATCTCATTTGAAAGGCATCGCCTCTATAAACAGGACAATAAACAGGGGCTGGATCTGCAGCCATAGCAGAGCTCCTGCAGACCAGGTTATGTGATGAAAGAATAAGAAAATGCCCTGTCATTTATTGGCAGGAAAGTGAGCCATAAGCCATTTTCCAGCATTTCCACTTTTAGGGGAGAGTAAAAAAAGCACTGCAGTGCAGTGATTAAGTCTTAACATAACTAAAACAAACACCTTAAAAATGCAATAAATACATTTTGTTAAATGCTTTTCAGCCAGTAGAAATGCTGTTTGCAAAGCTGTTTCTTTTTTAATTTTTTTCTCAGGGTGTAAGAGGATTCTGTGTGATTTGGCATCTGGCCTGTACCACTCCTGCATTTGTGAAGCAAATCATGTTCTTTGCTGCTAAAGTGCATCACATTGTAAACAACAGCAAAGGGTTTGCAAAGCCTCCGTAGATACTTAAATACGTTAATGGAAAAAAAAGAAAACATACAAGACAAATAGAAAAGCTGTTTTGTTTTTAAAGTTAAAGTCTCCCCACATTTCCAGCACATGCCCTGATTGATGTTACAAGGTGTCAAACATCCTTGTGTCTTATGCTGAGCTCGCTGATTTGAATATGGACTACTGCATTCGGTACATTTTTATGAGCTTTGCAGAGAGTGTAGACTGGCCATTAGTTGAATGAGGCTGTGCTAACAAAGACAGAAGCCATGATCTGGGAACGCACAGATGTAGAACTGCAGTAAAGGAGCAGAACAGCGAGGTGCTTAGGTCCCATATCTGGCCCCCATTTTTTCTCTATGGCCCCTCTGGCAGCTTTTCTAGTAAACAATGCAATGTTGGAGAACGGAGGACGGCATTCTTAAATAAAACTCAACAGACTGTGTAGTACAGGGTCTGCATTGTTTGACTAACGTCAGCGAAAGAAAGGAAACAACTCTAGTGCTTGAGAAGCTTGTTTAGTGAGAGGGACACAATAATTAAAGAGTAATCTGATGCACCACGACCAACAAATATTCTTCAAATCCATCCGTCATCCGTCCATCTTTATCTAACCAGAGCGTATGAACTGATGACCGACTCGAGTGCAAACACATGTTGCCAGTAGCCAGTGGAAAAGCTGTGCAGGTGTGAGCTGATGGTGAATGCGATGTTTGTTTTCTCCATCTGTCTGATGCTTTTTCTCCTTCAATTTTATTGGCGATTGGGGAAAAAACAATAAATTGATGGACTACAATCGCCAACTAGTAGATTTATTCAGACTTTGACCTGTCACTTTCAGTGGTCAACTTATTGTTGCGTCCTCCAGGTCCTTCTTAAATCTATAAAAGGTATTAAAGTTGTGCACTTCGGTCCCCATCAAGCTACTAATGGGGAGCTACCATCAAGCTACTATCTGGAATCTCTTTCTTGCAGTCATGATCCACATTTCATTACATTACGTGGTGGTTCTAAAAGAGACAGACCTGCAAGTCAAGAGCTTTGCTCTTTTGGTTTACTTCACCATGACCGACAGCTTTACAATAGATGAGGCCTGTACCCATCTATCCATCTACCACTGCAACCTACTATCAATTATGAAGGAGACGGCAAGAAACTTGAATTTGTCTGCTGAAGTCAAAGACTGACCCTTGACCTGGGGGAAGCAGGCTACCTTATTCTGTTTGAAAATGTCCTTAAGTTTAGAGGAACTGATTGTCATCCTAAATTTATTTAGTTTTGACAGTTTTGACATTTTTAGCTCATTCTTCTTCTAAACAAAGACATTGCAAGAAGGAGTTGATTAGCTTGTCAATCCAAATGCTGGCTGCAAATTGATGAAAGGGTCTGGTGCATCAGCCGACGCAACCCCCACATTCATCGCTGGCCAAACGAAAGATTTTTGACAGATGAAAGAGCAGGAGAGGAGCGGGCTTTAAAGCAGGCGTGCTGTTAGACTTTTGTCATTTGCACTGACAAATGACGAGTTTATTTAGACATAAATTTCCTCCCACTGCCATCATTCAGAGTTTTGCTGACCTCTGAGCGCTTCAGTTTGAGAAGAGTTACCCGATTTCAAAACTTTGCCGCTTGTAATTCCATTTTCTAAAGTTTTTGCAGAGCCCAGATGGATATATATTTTTAAATTTGAATCTTTCTAGCCAGTCAAAGAGTTTTTATTGCACAGTGCTTTGAAAATTATTGGAATATTAGGTTACAACCTTCTTGTATGTTCCTTATTCAAGAAGTGTGAATACTTTTGCAAGAGTCTCCACTGAATTTCACTCAACAGTATATACATAGTGCTTGTTTTCAGATTCATGTTAGAGATGCTGATATTTTATTAAGTTGAACATGTGACAAGCCTCCATCCAAAAACCATTGAGCTTTATTATATTGCAAAATAGGACGCAACAAAGTCAACATAATAGTTTAATAAGAACAAGATAACAGGATGTTAAGTTATAAAAGTAAAAGCTACGACAAAGCAAAATAGATACTATGTCAGTAATAGTTTGGAACGTACTGTACTTGTGTTTAAAATTAAAAAAATCAATGTGCACATATGGGAGAGAATATGAAAATATTATATACTCTAACTGCAGTTCCATAAATGCGTACTCACTCACAACACAGAGGAGTGAACTTGTTTCAGTGTAGTTACATCTCTTAATCAGTTCTTACTGAAGCGTGGCAAGTCGATTTTTCTTCCTTTAACCCTCAACACTTAAGAAACAAACACAAGCAAAACTGACGAGACATTATGAGTGTCATAATGTTCAAAGTTGCTGAATAATCCCGTCATATTACTCACTCAGTCCCTGACAATCACCAGAAATTTTCTGCGGATGATCAATCTTTCCGTTTGATCCACTGATAAATTTTGTAACCGCCCAGGCCTGGTGCGACCAATCAGATTAGCATGTTAATTGAATAGTGATGAATGGCGTTACATTGAACCACACCATATAATATCCTTCTGGCAGGCTAATGGAGGCCAGGCTCCCTCCACTGATGAATATATTGACAAGAACAGAGTCTCTGAGATCACAATACATTTGGAGGTCTCTACATTATACATGCAGCTGTAATTATTTCTTTGTAGACTGACTGAATGGAATTACAATTACTCCTTGCATCTGTTAGACAGTGCTTATTAATAGGTTAGTGTATCCAGGCCCCAGTATTTTGCTTTCTTATGCTCCTCATGACTTTTTTATTACCTCCCAAACATCATCAAAGTGCTTTTCTTAGAATTAATTAAGGCCGACCTTGTGAGCCTGTAGTTTCATGCTCTATCTCAGGTCAGAATTTTATAGATGGTTCCAGGCTTATTAGCATTGTTATTTTTTTTTTTGTTTTAATACCCTCATTTTTCATGCTGTTATTTTAAATGAAAAAAATATATATGTATGTTTTGATAGGCAAATAAATAACTTGCAACAAAACACATTAGCAAAAGAATGAAATAAAAATCTTCACACACAATTAAGCAAAATTAGAGGGGAGGCTAATTTGATTAAGCCGTTGCTAAAGGAATATCCATCACCCTCTTTGCACCCAGGAAAAATACCGCAGATCTTGCAGAACGAGCTTACAGCTTTAACGCTTTGACTCGGTTTGATTGTGTTGTCCATTAAGCTGTGAATGATGCTTTGCTTATTAGCAGTCTGGAAGAACGGCATTGTGATTTAATGCGGGAACACAGTAAGACTTAATCTATTTTCATGGACTTAAATGCACCCTAAAACTCTAACTACCGCTGTAAGGGGTTGTGTTACGTCTTCACTGACTCCTGTTGCCACTTGCTTGCTGACACAGGCTAATTAGCTCATATAGTTGCTTTACTGATCTTATTAGATGAAAATTGGAGGGAAAAAAAGTTTGTTCAGCAGTTAGAAAGAGTGACTCTCTGGAGTCCTTTTACTCTTCAGATAGGAGAAGCCAAATAACAAAAGAACGGGATTATCCGTCCAATTACCTAACAGCTAAGTGTTGTGAGGTGGAAAACCATCTCCTTACATGCTGATGCATGTAAAGTTCATGTGAATATTTTTATACGTTATCTTTGAATAGCCATTTAATTAAACCAAGATTCTGTCCTGTGAGAACAGTTAAAGCCTCTGGAGGTGAGTTTCGGATTGATTCGTTTAATAAGTGTAAGAAGACAGAGCTGTGTTTTCTCTTGTTATCGGTCTACATAAGCTCATTACTAACTAATCTGCGGTCGCTGCATGTTGCTCGGACAAACTGCCACAGAAACAGAGAAAATAAAAGCCACAATACAAAAAGGTTTAGGGTGATGAAAAGAGGTTTGTTCTTTGAGAGACAGCTGAAGTGATAAAACAACCATTTAGAGAGAAGAGAAAACATGGCGCATGGGCGAACTTTCCCAGGAGTGACCTGCTTACCAAAATTACACATCAGTGACTCGTCCACGAGGTCACAAAGGAGCACAGGACTTAAGCACTGCAGTTTTTCACTTGACTGAAGGAAGGTCAGTGTTCATCATTCACCAATAAGAAACAGAATGAAGGACGAAAAAAGTTATCTGTTGGGAGAGATCAGAGGCCAAAACCTGAAAGTTTCAAGTGTTGCAAAGAAGCAAAAAATCAGAAGGTGTGTGAGTGTTTCTCATAGCACTGTATGTTTCCATGTCCCCTGGCTATATTACTATTATTTATTTATTTTTATTTTTTTAACTTAAGCAGATTTCTGTAGCTTCCTGTCGTAGTTGGATTATCTGCCTGAAAGCAGCTTACATTCACTAAACAGCTGGCCAAAACCAAAACGATGCAGAGCAGACGATCATCTGGCCACATCGTTAGCTTTACTCTACAGATTTCTACTGAGTCTATCTGATGATCACGGTGCTTCTGTTTTGGTTTGGTGATCCACCCATTCAAACTTGAACAATGTATACCCCATAATAGGTTGGATTACAGTAATGATCTAAAGGTCAGTTAATTGCAATCGGCTAGAAGAGATTGTTGCAAACACAGACATAAATAGGTCTCTAAAATGTTCTCAGTTTTGTCAGCATTCACAAAAAAGGACATCACCTCTTCTTGAAGCTCCAAACTGGGACTTCATGCATTTGTCACTAACTCAGAAAATGCCTAACATTTGCGCTGAGTTGGAACATTTAGCGTATTGTGTGCCTGTGTGTGTGCGTGTGCTCACATAGCAGTATGATAAGAAGTGCAGAGTTGTGAGACAGATGTAATGACACCAAATAAATTCATGAGGAAGAGATTTTAATAATGTTGAAAGTCTTTTATGGCTCATAATCATAATTAAAATGGGATTTAAACTCTGCTCTTAACTCTTATGAAACCTCTTCGAATAATCTCTGCCTGTAGTACTGCTTGCAACGTTTTTATCATTATTCATGTCATGCTTAAATGTTTCTAATGCACCTAATTTGTTTTGTATGCTGACTGGAAGTTTATCCCTCTCCTGATTTTAGCTCAGTTTTCAAACTGAGCTGAGAGGCGTTTCCTTTGGTTACCTTACAGTTTTATGATCACAGTACATATTGTGATTTCATGTTCTGGGGTGTAATGCAGTTAATGAGCTTAGATCCAGTATTGTTCATAGTTAAGTAATATTTTTGAGAAAACTATGAATCCCAGGAGCCTTAAATATTTTCAGAAAAAGAGTGCAATGCAAAGTTGACATTAGCCCCCTAATGGCACAGTGGTAGCATTGTTGGTTTGCTACTGTCCTTTGCAGCAAGAACGTTTTTGGATTTGAATCCAGCAAGTCTGAATGTTCCTTCTTTACCTGGGTTCTCTCCATCCTACAAATGTAACCATATCGAGGTGGTAATTCTGCAGAAAGGATTCAGCTGGCAGGAAATTATCTTTCTCGTTAGGCTGAATGGGCTGAGATTTTGAGATTGAGGGAGAAGACATGCCATCCGGGACAGTTTGGAGTAGAGCTGCTGTTGTTTTCTATCAAAATCAGTCAGGTTTGATCATCTAATTTTGGAGATTTTTGGGGCGTGCTTCCCTGAGAGGGGACCCCAGAGTGTACAAAGAACATACGAGAGGGTTTACATCTGAATAAAAGAGGACATATCAAAAATGATACAGGTCCTTCCCAGTCACTGGTGTAAAATGTGTTACTGAGCAATCAAACCCTTCTCATAATCACTGACCACTTTTAACCATAATTGTCTAGTCTGGGTATTCATAGTGTCAAAAATAAGAAAAATATTTGTTTTTCCAAATTCAGTAAAGGTTTTCTTAGTCTAAGCTTAGGTTTAATCTCTTTTTCTTATTTCTGTTTTTATATCTTTTACATTTATGTGACTTAAGTAATTTCTACTGCATTCTAAAATTATCTCTCTTCAGCACAGAATTAACCCTTGCAGATTTTACTGGCCTTACAATTTTATATTGTAAAGATCAAATGGAGCCCAGATGATCTAAAAAAAACAACGTTAGTTTCTGGCCGACAGCAAGGTCTGAGCTAGATGTGAGCTTTTGAGATGTGAGCATTTTATGACACATTTTTTCTGAGGTTTTCGTTACCTGTGTTTGACTGAGTAATTTGCCCTTTTAGCAGACACAACGGCGTGCAAAGTATGAAAAATCCAATGACACGGCGTCTGCCGGGACCGACTTAATCAGAGTCTGCTATTGATTTTAAATTCTAGAAAGCACTGGAAGTCGAGCCAAAAGGTAAAAAGGGAACTCTTACATTGATTTTCCCGTTTTAACCTTACTCTGTTGATTTCTTTATTTTCTGAAAAACTGAATGCAGCTCTATCCGGTTGTATTTGTTGTGGATTTCCTTCCCCAATAAATGCAACAGTGTTTACTTGGGTTCAAGCATATTAGAGCATGTCTTCACTGCAATTGGATGCTGGTGATTTCGAAATGTTGCAGTGGTGCTACTGTCCTCTCTGTGGTCACAGCCCCCCGGTCATCTCTGAGCACCGCCCTGCTGCTAGCCGAGCAATATCAAATCAAAGGTTTCAGTCACGGCTCTGATGCACGCAAACACAGCACCGTTTCTCCGTCTCCTAGCTGTGCGGTGGCAGTACCAATCATGATGAAAGTGTTTCATTTTGAGCTACTGTCTTATTATGTGAAAATAGCCTGCATTAATTTCAAAACAATTATGTGTGGCGTGTCGGCTCCTGTGAAATGCTGCACCATACTGAAAATTACGTGCAAAGATAACGGGGTTCATGAGGAAATGCTGGAAGTGTCATAATTTATTCGATTAGGCTTTGGGGTTTGAAGCATGATTTAGTCCTATTATTTCATATATACAGTTCAATGAAAAAGTATGTAGACTCTTACAGATTTGTGTTATTTCTTCTTTTCTTGTCATGCTTGTTTCAGATCATCGATGACATTTCAACATTAGACAAATTAAATTTGGGGGTGGAAATGTTATTCTAGTCAACATGGCCATAAGTAGAAATGCACTTATTTAATGTGAAGCTTCAAATCCCTTAAATAAAACCTGTCTGATGACATGATTCTAAATGTGGCTGGATTTAAACAATTCTACAAATAACAGTGAACCATGTTTCTTCCATAGTTTTGTAAGAGGTTGATTGCCAGTTATTACCTGAGCTTCATGGTGACTGTTTCCTCCAGGGCTGCTATAATTAGTGATCGGACTAAGGGGCTTTTTTTTTTACACGGTGGCCAGGCTTATCCTGCAAATTTGTGGTTTTATGCATGACCAAATTATTGACTTAACTCAATTAGTAATAATTCAAAACCTTACTTCAAAATAAGAGCCTCAAATGCATGTATGATGTACAACATAAACCACTTTTACACCATGTGATCCTAACAGCTTAGACGTATTTTAACATACAAAAAGTCACAGACAATGAGAGGACAACGGTACAGGTCTAAGTGAGAAAGACTTCACTGAATAGTCATATTATGTAGTTTTAACATTAAGACATCTGATGGAATAAGACTTCTTTACTCTCCCTCAAGAAGCAGACCTTTATTTTGTCAGCTCTCTTTCCTCCTTGTTGTTTTTGTCTTTCCAGTCTCCATTGTCT
Source organism: Micropoecilia bifurca (assembly GCA_903067075.1). Classification (NCBI taxonomy): domain Eukaryota; kingdom Metazoa; phylum Chordata; class Actinopteri; order Cyprinodontiformes; family Poeciliidae; genus Micropoecilia; species Micropoecilia bifurca. Next base: position 16,212 of record CAEGAF010127031.1, read on the forward strand.
GTGGATCCTTACCTCCATCACATAAGGATCCCCTCTTGCATGTTGAGTCTGTTTCATAGTGCCTACGTAACTTATGGAATGACATAAAATCAGAAACATGAAAACCTAAGAAAAGGTGTATGCCCTACCTGATATGAATCTCCCTTTTTGGAATAATTGATCTCTGATAAGCAGCTGAAATCTCTGCCTCCTTTTTCCCTCATATTATTTTTTTAAACTACTCCCAGCTAAGATTCTTTCTTTTGCAAATAGAGCAAATCAAGCTTGAAAGTTGTTCCGAAGCTCAGGGCACACATAACATTACATTGTCATCTGTCTTAACATTGGAGAAATGTTTTATTCATTTAGACTTAGTCACATCAGACCATGTTAGTCATTCTGGGAGAAATGGCTTCGCTATCATGGCTCATAGTTATTAAAAATTCTGCCTATCAGCTAAGAGTTATCAACTCGGCCCAGGAGACAAACAATTATATTGTGGCTTAAGGTGAGGCATGAGAAGAAAGTTTTTTATACACAAAAAATAAAATAAGTAGTCAGCTTGACTGCTCTTTGGAGTTCATTATTTTGGATATTATATTTAATGTATTTTAATCCAGATGGTTTAAGTTTATTGCGTGGTGTTTCATAAATTAATGAAAAATAACAAAATAAGTGCCACCATGAAAATACAAACGGAAAACTAATTGAACATTTTTTATATATTTTTTTTTTCATTAGGACATGGATTTTTTGATGGATTATTTATAAACAACTGTATCTAATTTTGAATGAAATTCTATACTAATTTTCTGATATCACATCAATTTAAAACCAGGAACAAAATCCTTTTTTTTTTTTCATTTTATTTTTATAGCAGTAACAGTTTTCACTATTATCATCAACAGCCATGATGCACTCCTGTTACCCCAGCAACCTCTCCCGCACCTCAGTGAAATGACACTGAGACACAATGTTTGGGAGATGTCGCAGTTCTGAAATCGTGCCTTTTCAAAACTTTGCCCCTCCATGATCACAGCGAGGTGTGACCTGTGTCGGAATGTCTCCGTCAGATATGAGGAAGGCACTTTAGATAAAATCTCCAGCCTTTTCTTTACCTCATCAAATCGCGGCGAGGGCTGCTGGGGACCAGAGATGACTTGGAAATAAAATAATGTTATCAATGGAAAAAAAACAATGTTGCCGCTGCCTGTTGTGATGATTAAAACGACAAGCTGTTTGTGCTTGCAGCCTGATTGCTGACCAGCTATAGTCAGGAGAAAACTGACTTACAGAGATTTATAATAGACTCAGAAATTGCAGGCAATTGAAAACAATTTTTTTGCAACCTGTTATTTGAACTAGGAATAGCGGATTTTTTTTTGTGTCAATGTTCAGTACTAAAGTGCTTCGCAGTGAATTTGGTTTGAATAAACTAAGTAAGAGTAACCGGTTATGAAAGAAAACCAATTGGATTTGTTCCTGTACATTTTGCTCTTATTATTAAGAGAAGATGTGGTATGCTTTGAATTTTGATGCGTTTGTTTGACACACATGCAGATGAAGAGCAGTGTTTTCCTGTGTCTCTCCCATATCGGTTGCTTTTATTAGGTATACTATCTTTACGCACCATATTTAAATTCAGGCAGTGCCTTGATGGAAATGGAGCAGAGATCTACATTATCAAAATGCTAACTCTCTTTTCTACATTTTATTATCTTCTCCCTGTAATAACCTATGGAAGGAACTGTTATTAACGCGAGGAGACCCTTTCTTGTTGAAGGAATATGGAGATTGAACGTGGAAAGACTCGTAAAAGTCTCTTGTCGGGTAGTTGCAAAGGGAAAATGTAATATTTAACATCAACTTATGACATGGTGCTTCTTCAGGCTTGGTTTGCTGCTTTTTTCCCCTATTAAATTTTAGTTGTTGACCACAAACATCGTGAAATCTAAAATGTCACACACATTGTAAGTGTTTTCTGTATTGCCTTTTTATAAAATCCATCTATAGATCACTTTATTAGTGTGTTGCTGTTCAGAGGCCTGTAATGTGCCAGTAGGACCTTTAGCCAGAGGTATTTTATCTAATATGACATACTATATATTATGCTCATAGTGACTATAAAGCAAGAGAGTAGAAAAATAATGGTCTTCACTTTTGGCTGTGTAAAGTCTCTTCTGATTGGGTAATTACCAGTGGGAGCATTTCCTTCTATATCTGCAGCTCCAAATCAAACAGCTGAGACATGTGTGCTCAGAAAGAAAGATAGAAGTCCAAACAAAAAGTTAAACCCTGCCAAATAATAAATAAAATGTCTGATGAATTTGCCACTAATTGTTGGCCATTTTTCCTTCTCAGACAAACAGAACAATTATAGCCATTGATCAAGAGACCCACTACGTTTTACATAGTTAAATCTGGACCTCAGTAAATCCTCCTCATTCTTCTTAGAAGGTCGTTTGATGGAAAACTGATGTTTCACTGTGGTTGAAACTTTGATTCAGTCTTAGTTCTTTTTTTTCCTATTCTGAAATATTTTCTTCTTGTCAGTGATGTTGCTCCGCCCACACACATCACACACTGTGCGCAGGGCAGCGAGTGCCTGGTGTGGCCACCAAAAATTCAAGCTCGTAAGACATCATTATGAATAATCATAATAACAATATATTAATAACAATATATTTAAATAAAAACGTTTGAAGCGTGTTAATTGATATAAGCAACGTAAATGTGACAAATGTGCTTCAGAAGAGATGAATGTCCTCGGCCACATCCCAGTGGTCAGTTCTGTTGTGCTTCAGTTTCAAATTTGGCAAACACCTGTGTTTAAACACGGCCTCAGAAAGGCATCAAGAGTTTGGGCGGAAAAAAGAAAAAGATTAGACAATGGGAGAATCCTCACAGATCACTCTCACTCTCTCTCTCTTTCTCCCTCTTGTTACTCTCTTTTATTTGATGTGTTTTTTGCCCTGTTGTGTCGAGGCCACTCTCAGAGCAGCTGTGCGCGCCTCAGTGAGAGATAAGCTGGATGAATCAGCAGAATTATTTTACTGTTGTAGACAGAAAAAAAAGACGTAGCAATGAGTTTATTAACTCCTGATTTGAACAAATGAAATGAAATGATGCACAAAACCTTTGTGCTTAGGGAATCCAAATGGTTCTCGTATTATAATTAGATATCTTAACTCACCATTCTAGTCCCTTCTTTAAACTGCAGAGAGACCAGCATCACTGGGATTTAAGCTAAACCTTTAACCAGACATACGGAACATTCAATATTCATTATTAAAACTCCCCCTCTTAGGTTACTAGCAGTAAAGAATATGTTTTAGTCTGTTCTATTTTGTCTGTTTTTTTACTTCAATTAAATCAGCAGGAAATAATCCTTAATATTATATAATAATATAATATTATATTATCATAATAACAATATATTAATAAACACAGTTATGATATATATATATATATCATAACCGTGATATATATATTAAATATATTTAATATATATATTTTTATAAATTATTATATCAACTTATTTTTTTACGTTCAGATTATTTAGCTGATGTCATGCTTCCGCATTGAATCTTTGAGAAGAAACCACCATTTTCCCCCCAGTCTTTTAAACCCACACATAAGGAGGAGAGATTTACATCTCTCCTCCTTCCAACCCTGACGTCGAGGAATTTCACCAATAAGGCACCAAACACTGGCATCTCACATTCACCTCCAAATTTAGTTATGTTATTCAACTGCTTTGGCATTTTCAAAGGTCACAACCTTTACTTGTTCATCCGATGCCTTCGACGTCAGTGTTTCTGTGTTCAACATGAGTTTTCCCGGGGCAGATGTCAGAGGTTTGGGCCTTGTTAAGGCAGCAGAATGGGCTGGAGCTCAACCATCGACCAGTTCGCAGCAGGTCCTCTGTGATCTTTTCTGCCTGTCACTCTTCCCTTGATCTTCCCGGCCAGATCGATGTGCCGAGGGTTTATCCAACAGGTTGCAGAATTACCAGGCCTCCGGATGTACGGTTTGATTCGCAGGCGCTCAGCAAGGACTCTTGACGAGCTGAGAGACTCCAAAAGAAGCGCCGATCCTACAGGGAGCCGTCCTGTCTTCCACAATATGCGCTTAGCGCAGAGAAAAATTAGGAATATTACGGCTCCTCCTGTGTTATTAGGTTATCTGACAGTGAAGAAAGAGGATCAGAACAAAGCAGTTCATCTAAGTGGCTTAGGGATGAGAGAAATGAACCGTGATGGCCTCCTTCTCTCTTGCGAAAGGAGACGGGGACCAAGCAGCAGCTGGAAGGTTAAGGATTCATCACTGACCAGAAAATTCAAGCGTGTCCTGGGGAAGAGGGGGCAAGCTGGAGGGGGGATCGGGATGGCCGGCCCACACAGGGCTAAATGGATAACTAATGGATGGAGGGACCGAGCCTGACGGGCCCCGAGGAGTCCTGTTCCCTCTGCCTTCACCTGTCATCCATCAAATTTCCAGCTGATACTGGGAGATAGCAGCCCCACACCGGGGGTGGGGGCAAAGGAGCAGGCACAGGGGAGGGACGGCACCAGCCGGCTGAGGCAAAGGAGCAGGGATGTCACTGCTTCGTGCCAGTAGAGCAGAGAGTGTTCAGCAGCAGCTCTCATCCACATGGAGGGGCAGCGACGAGCCTGTCTGTTTGGATAAGGGTGATCCCACCACACTCCAAGAGGCTCCGTTCCAGCACGGTTCGGTTTGAAATTTCCAAAATATAACGAAGCGGGCTCGTTGCGCAACTCCGAAATGAACGAAAGAAGCTGGAGCGACTGGTGGGGGTCCGTCATGATCAGCACCGCAGCTCATGTCAGCAAATTATAGCATTTTCATTTTGAAAAAAGAAGAAACATAAAAAGATCTAATCTCATTCATAAAGCAGGTTAAAGGTGCAGCTGTTTTATTTGGTGAGGGGAGGCTTTGAAAGAACCTTTTTTCTGCATAATCATTGCTGCTGCTTTCTCTTTGTGGGACAGAGGACACCTGAACAGGAAGTACACACTCACACAGGCACACACAACAAAAGCCAGCGGAATGGCTTTTTAAAGACCCTTTTTATATCCGCTTAGATTAGAGGTCTTTTAAAACAGATGTCACCTTGGGGGCAAATAAAAGAGATTATAGATTTTTTGATCACCTCTCCAGCAGGAATCTTTTAATGCGCTTTGTCTTTGCATTCAGTTACAGTGGTTGGAAAATGGTGGCCCTCAAAAGCTTCACACTCATTGTATCTGTACAGTTGGGAGGAAGTTTGGGGAAGGCCAAAGTGACTTCGATTGAAAAGCTTATGAAGGTTTTTTTTTAGTTTGCCTCTGCATCCAGGGTGATGAATGTACCTCATGCACATGCAAGGTGCAACACTGTACCTGAACCTCATGCACCAACCAGTTTCTACCAACAAAAGATAAGTCGAAAAAAAAATCAAGAATTAGGTCCTTAGGTCACAAGTAGCAAGATAAATACACATTAATTTTCACTAAATGGGAAAATGATGAAAAAAACAGCATTGAGCACCATAAACAAATTTTGTCATTAAAAAACATTCCCATTTCACGTGGGGTTTTTCAGGACACGGCAACCTGTAACTGCATTTAATCGTATTTTTCTACTTAGTGATGTTTGTCGATGCTCTTCTGGAAGAAAAACAGGAGAAAATAGCAAAAGTAAAAATTTTTATGTAACACGATAAATGCAATCAGCTCTGAAACACATAAACGAGACCGCCATCTTGAAATACTGTTCCCTATAGTTTTTCTCGTGCTTTCTGCAAGGAGGCCATGAAAGTCACATGACACATTGAGCCTTACATCTATTCAGTTTCCTTTAAGACGATCCTGAAAAGTCCCCAACAAAGTCACACATGCTCGCTGCTTTAGTGTCGTCTTAAGGTGAGCGATTATGTGAAACTGCCTTGGGAGACGAGTCAAGGCTGCACTGTAGATGTCAGGAGGATGAAACCTGAGGAAGTCCGGTTTCACCTTCATGAATCACCTTTATTGTTACCATGGTCGCCATGTCCTGGACGACTGAGAATCTACACTAATTTATCTACATAGCATGTTTCAATTAGTGAGTGGAGTTACTGAAAAAAAACAACTCAACTTTTAATAATATTCTAAGTGTTAAATATAACTGTAATGTATAGACTCATCAAATGTGGACTGACTTGTTCTGCACTGTTTACAGATTGCTTTAAACACAGTTTGTAATGGTGTGAAAGGAGAATATTACTAAATCTCACAAATATTGTTAAAACTCTCATTTTATTTTCACGAACTAAATGCACCAGAGCATTCTGGTGCATTTAGTTCACCAGATAGTTTACCTTATCTGGTGAACTAAATGCATTGCCTCATTTCTGCTTTATTTTAAGAAAGGAGAGAAACAATTAGGACATTTTCTTAAAAAAAAAGAAAGCATCTCACCTACTCCTTGGTTGCTAAGGAAAATAAGAGAAGTGGGTTTGCCATTGTCATCCCCATCTTCATTATGCTCATTTCTCAGAAATTGAACATTATTGCGCCATGCGCATGTGCAGCAGAGTTGTTCTTTTTTAGGCAATCAATTATACTCCAATGTGCTCTCACTGAACTGTATGCCGCTTTGTTTGAATGAGACAAAAGACTGTAAGGCACTTGTGAGAGTCCCTTTGAAAATGCACTCTATTAGTGTCCGTTAGGCCTGCTGAGATCCTGTGAAGTATTGCTAAAAGGAATCTCTCATGACTGAGTTTCACTCAAACCATAATCTCTAATGCAGGCAGCAAACCTGAGAAATATGTATGTTCTGTGCATATTCTTTAAATTTTATTTTACGCTTCATACAAGCCAGAAAAGTTTTCAGTGACCTTTACCTCAAGCACTTCCTAAGACTCTGAATGTATCCTGACTGCTCATCAGCCCTTTTGGCCTTTAATCAAGCTTGATTAATTCAAATGAGCAAATCCGACTGCTTCTCCACTCAATCAGAAAATCTACACATTTTCCCAAAGTAAACAGTGATGTGACTACTCGAGTGTGCAAGAAGCAATTGGAAACTGAAAATAAAAGCACTTAGGTTAATTATGTGTTGCACCTTAGATAACCTGGGTAGACAACTCCAGGAGGATTGGAAAGTTTATGGCTCGCAAATGCTGATATAATCTTCTTGAAAACTGTGCAACATTTATTGTTACTTTCTTCGTGTGTTTCCTGATCTCAGCCCAGAAAGATTTGTGATAAAAAGAAAAACAATCAAAGACAAGCATTACCAATAAGGAAACGTATATTCATTTCTTGATACATGGAATGTATATTCATCCCTTTATTTGCTACCGTAGCTTCGACTCTGTGCTCTTCATCTTTTCCAGTAGTTAAAGGGGCTGAGGATGGATGGGAATAGCTGCTAAATTGCCAACCTGTGACTTTTGTGGCATAATCCTTCATGTGAATTTTGTTTCCCACCAGTTTTCAAAGTCAGACTCAGATATCTCCTCTCTCACCTCATTCCCACTTTTAGTGAATCATCTTGTGTGGCAGAGGCGCTTGACACTTTTGTGTACTTTGGCTGTTAAAATGCAAATTTCCTAGGATCCCAGCTCTCCTGCTCTGTCGGCAGTTTGCTGTGTGACGTTGCTGCTGAGCAGAGGACCAGCGTGTCAGTTGTATCCGTATTCCTGAGCCTCGCTAAATAGGCTGCAATATCTTTATTTTTTTTGTGGAAATGGGATTGTTTCTCTTATGCTGCTCATCATGCAGGTTAATATCCTTACAGACATTTTTGCTGCTGTCTCTACTGTGTTGAGAAGATGCGTGTCGTATAGTTTTGTTAAACTCATCGATCCTCAGAGGAGAGGACTCCTCAGGCTGCAGACAGAGAGCATGATAGCTGCTGTGTGACAACAAAGGGAGCCATGTGAAAATTTGCAGAGATTACTGTTTATTAGAAAACACACCAACAGACAGGAATTAGACTTTTACCTTGGGCAAATAATTATTACAGTTTCCAGAAAAGCAGCCATTATTTGTGACTTAATGATTTATTCAATTTGGTTACATTTAACAAATGTTGCATGGAAAAATGGTCCCTTCTTGCCCTTCAACTTTTTCTACAAGTTGATGTTCGCTGGCTAATTAGCAGAACCAGTGGCCGACCTACAACACTTTATAAGCAGTGAGGTCAGTGGGAACAGGGGTGTCAATAGGTCAAGGGTTACGGTGGCAATGCTGGACTTCCTTGGTGATGTATATGAAAAATCCCCCCGTATACAAATGACCTTAAAATATCTACAAAACAGACTATTTATTGTATTGTCTTCTCTCCTGAGATAACTGGTATTAAGTATAAATGTCCTTTGATTCATCTGCCAATTTAAAAACAAAATGCTTTCTTTCTTTAACCTCCTTGAAAATACTCTATCTCCTCCTTTCAGCCAAATTTACCAGAATGCCAAAATTCCTTTTTGCTGGTGTATTTTGCATAAACGTCAGGCTTGATCCAAAAATGTAAGATGTCATGAAATTGACCTTGTTTTGTGAGGTTTCTGTTTTACCTTGTTCATAAACCTTTTGAGTTGCTTTCAGAAGCAAAATTTCACCCAAAGCTTTAATGTAATTCTGTTTTTTAATAACCTTTAAAGTTGGTCAGTATTCTGAGTGCAGTCGCACTTTTCGCTCATTTCATTCACATATTTTTCTGTAGAGGTGAACAGTATCTAGGTACATTTATTCATTTACTTGAGTAATGTTTTGAACCCCCCCCCAAAAAAAACATTTAGAAGTAGTTTTCCTACACCATACTTTCTACTTTCATTTGAGTAATATTGCAGTAATTTCCTATGTAATTAACCTGATTCTGCTGTGATAGGAATCTTCTACCACTCTCTAACCCCTAAAGCAGCAAGCTTTAAAATTTGGTCAAATTGTAACTATTCCTAAACTGTTTTTTGTGTTTATTTTAGTCAAAAATGAGTAGGAAAATATTATAATGCTCTAAAAAATAATCACATGTGAGTGAGTCATTGTCGGTAAGCAATGAAGGGCGTGTTGAAGCCTGACCACAGGTCACCTTCAGCAGACACGTCATCGCAAACTTAATTGGACTTTAACTTTGTGCGTTAAAAGAAAACCAAGTTCACCAGAAGAAAGACGAGTGGCTCAGTGTTCCCGCTCTGCCACACTGCAGACAGAAAGCCTTGTAAACGTTCCTGTGATGCACCGTGGTTTGTGGCCACTGAGGCGGGTGATGTTTAATGCATGGACATAACTTCGTTTTTCAGGGACCTAAAATTATATTTAAAATCATATATTTTTGGCAAATTGTAGAATTGCCCCCTGCTCAGGTAGCCCCTCCAGAGGTTTGTTTCTTTATGAACATTACACCTTTAGCATTTAGAGTGAACGACTAAAACGAGATTGCCAGTGTTACCAAGTCCTCAGAAGGAAAAGCAGCTTCTGACTGTCATAAAAGCAGCATAAAGTTGTTAAATGATACTATTGTATAAATTGCATGCAGCTGTGCAATAATCAGAGGAATAATGTTAGTCATAAAGTTGTTTGAACCACAAGTATGTGCTCTTTTGTCAATTCTTTGTCAGATTTCTAACAAGGTCCTTCTTGAAAATGAGATCTGGATCTCAATGGGGTTTTACCTGCTTAAATAAAGGGAAAAAATAATTTATCTCTTTTTTTTTTTTTTTTTCAAAAGATCCTTCAGCAAGTCAGTAAAAAAAATAACAACTTAAATGGATTAAAAAAAGGAGGAGATTAAAAATTGTGAAAATGAATTAAGTCTAAATAAAGCTTTTAGATGGCATCACTGATTGGGAGCGCTCTTCTGTTTTTTCACATCATGACAGTGAATGTGTTTCATGACTGGAAATATCTTCTAGTATTTCCAAATTTGATGCACGTTGACAGACAGCGTCATTGTATGTTTGTTACAGATAATCCCCCCTCACTCGGGTACTTTGCCATCTTTTGAAAACACTTTAAACTGAAGGGACTGTATGAATGAATTCTTTTGTCTCGTGTTTTTTGGATTTTTTTTTTTTTTTTAACTTTATTAAACCCTTAACTTGACTCATGTTAACTCTGAGACAACTGTAGCATGTTTCAAAGTCTCCTCTTTAATTTAAAATGTGATTTATTTGAAGTGTCAATTTATTTTTTGCACACATGCCTCAAGAAGACCCAGCCTCCTTCTGACAGTTTCTTACTGCCGCTGTGTGTGAACCCGGCTCACAGAGTCTTCATCCACCTCAACCCCCTCACTTTGTAAACAAGTGGAATTAATTGCGGCTGTCTCATTAACTCAGTGTGTATTCGGAGTAAATGGCCTTAGCTAAGGTGAAATGAGGCATGCTGCAAATAATGTGCATTTTGTAGTGATTGGACACCCTGGGTAAGTGTGTTTGCGTGCGTGCGCGCGCGTGTGTGTGTTTGTGGGCATTCTTGCTTAAAATACCTACAATGAATCGACTCAAGGTTGCCCACAGATAACACATTGAAATGACAATAGAGTGTCAGAGAGAAAGGCGACCGGATCCTCAATCGGGGAGGATAGATAAGAGAAATTAAGGAACGAGACAGAGGGCTATTAAAAGTGTGTTATTAATCTTGGCTGTCCTTTCCTTTTTCTCTCCCATGCTATGTTTCTTTGAATGAGGTGTCAAATTCAGTCAGTCTTACACTGGCCTTGACATTTTTGTCAATTAACTAATTAACCATAAATCAGGTTTATGTCCTTAAATCGTAATACATTATGTCTATTCACTAAAAAACTGAATATGCACTTTTATAAGGGCGTCGTTTTTTTATTTTTCTTTTCTTGAATTCAAAACTACCTGCTTTTTTAAATCCAAGTTATTTTCTGGATAGCACTGGATAACCTTGAATCTCCTCTTCCACCTTTCACTCCAGATCTTATTCATTCAGAGTAAGGCCAGAAAGGACATATGTATGTTTTAAGCTGCACTGTAAGCAGCGACGTGTTGCAAAGGAATTTGTTGAACATTTTCATGTTACAACCAGAAACTTCAACATATGTTAAAATTTTTCTTAAATTTTTTTATTTTTTATGATATACTAAAACAAAGAATGCAAAGTTTTAGGTCCTACAGCCTCTAACTAAGTTAATCATAGGAATACATAGCGATTGCTCTGCTTTAAACCCTTAAAAACCCTTAAAAATTAGGTAACTTTATGTTATTAAAAGTAAAGTTTAAACAGTAATGATTTATTGGTTAATGTCAAGTTGTCATAACAAAGACATTTTGAATAATGTCAACTTTGTATTAAAAGGGTCATAATTTACTGAATGATACTTTATGACAACAGACATAACAATTCATGAAGGCTTATTTATGTTCATGACAGGAGTTATGTCATGTTTATGAAAGTGTGATGACAGTCTTATTCACCCCCGTTCAAATAAAGGGTCACCGGTGAGGCAGAGTAATGGTTCAATTTAGGCTCCAATATGTGATTACATTTGGGCGGAGTGCCGTAAAAAGAAGCTGCAGATGGACAACCAACTGCTGTTTCCTGCTTGCTCAATCAGATGCAGACTCTCAGTCAACAACAACATTAAAGTAGTCCATGTCCCCCATGTGCTGCTGAAATAACTTTGCACAGTGTGTCCAGATCTCAAGAGAGAAAGAGTAAACGGAGAAACAAAGCCAAAACAAATTAAAAAAAAAGAGTAAAAGAAAATAAAAAAAAAAACATGACCTTTTAGTTAGAAAGCCCTCAGTTGATCAAGTCCACACAATCTCGCTTGGTCTTTAATTAGGAACACTGAGCTAAAACTGATTTAAGTCTGATGGAGCACTCCTTCACTAAATCTTTTTCCACATAAATGTTTGGGTGGGACTTTTTTTCTTAGGGGGAATTTTATTTATTTATTTATTTTTGAACAAAAACTTTATTTTATTAGTTCTGCAATCAAATTAAATGATTAGCCCATTAAGTCACAAACCTTAGGGTGAATCTTAATTGATTGACAGATTTGTTTTTAGATTGATACAAGGAGCTGGTTGTTTGTTTGTTTGGTAATTGCAGAGTCACTGAAGCTACGCTAAACATCAGAAACTCATTTTGGTTTAATTCAGTTTAAAAACAGCGCACAGACGTAATTTCAGGTTCTGCATGTGTAATCGAGTGTACGCACAAGAGAAAAGGGTAAAAGAGAAAGAGTGGCTTTGATTTCTTAGAAATAGGATTCCGCAAAGTAGTCATCAGTAGTCACTACCTTACCTTGACTGGAGAGTTTTTATCAAAGTGAGTTTTCAGAGAAATTAAGAAATGATCTCGAAGGAATAAATCTAAACACTTCTGCTAGTGGAGAGCATCTTAAACATATATAAAAAATTAAACTGAAGGATGTCACACCAATCTGCCTATATTAGCAGACTCTTATGAACAGTTTTCTACTGAATCACTACTTAACCAATTAATATTCGTTGTTACATCACAAATTTGCATGTGCTAATGCTGCCTTGTCAGTACGTCTGAATAACTGAATGGCTTTCAATTCGATTTTCCTTTTCTACGAAAATGTAATGTCTCATTGAGTAAAATACATTAAAAATGAAAACACCTGTGTCTTAAATTAGTAGGTATTGTACTAACAACATATCTTGTCTCAAAGAGTTGTGCTGGTTCAGTGACTAAGTAATTCTTGCTTAGCTAGGCCGAAGGCAAAAATACCTTGTCGAGCTGTGAAAGTTGGCTCACCTCTGCTCCAGAGGGCTGAGGGACGAGAAAACCACGTCAACACTTCTGACATCGTCTTTGCACTTTTTTGGGGATGGAGCTGTAGAGGGACACCGCTGTGATGATGGACATTAATGAGAAGAAATACATTTTGTCTGTTGCAGTATTTAAGTAGTGTTTTAAATTATAATGACGCAGTCATAGCTTATATCGATCAAAATGAGCTCACACTCTATTGTTAGTGGTGAAACCAATAGTAAAAGCGTGCAACTTTGCAAGCGGTACCAAGCAGTTAACAGCAGATCAGAAACCTGGGTTTGTTGTCAACTGACCTCGGGATGGTTTTAGTTTGTTTTTATTTTAGTTTTGTTCGGTTGAAACTAAGAAATGACTGACGCTGTGTTTTGGTACATTTGTTTGCTGAAACTAAACCGCAACTAAGGTTCTGCACTAAACTGCAAAGTACCTCAACACTGGGGTAATCAGATTTATTGAATACTTTGTTTTCCAGGTGAACATTACCTTCTCATAGAGCAGATATATTTAACGATGTTGTCATATTTCTAGATTAGCAACAAGGTTGGCTTAATAAGACGTTCCTTTGTGTTTTGTATTCATCATGAGGAATTTCTCCTTCTGATTCTCCTTCTGAAAAAAACCTGGCTTTTCTCTCTTGTCTAATGACCACAAGAATCACAGGCAAAGGCCATCTGATGTTCCAAAAGAAGAAAGCAAAAACAGGTTCATTTCTGAACTTCCAATAAGCTTCTGGTTGCCGCGGCTGTAGCTGGCATTGGAAATGAAACCAGTGTCTTCCTCTTTTATGGAATTCTCTGAGCCTGAAAAGACAGCCTTGCTCTTTGATTTCGACAGGCTTTTATGTTTGATAAGTAAGACTTTAAAAGCTTGAGGTAAGATGTTTCTTTTCAAAATATTCTAAAACCTGTTAAATATGATTACCTTTTCCTTGGCGGCTTCTTTGAAGAGCTGTCACGCTTCAGTCGGGTTGCACAAAGCGAGTGCGGAGGAAATTCTGCTGCGCTTGCGGCGGCGCAGCGTTAATTGTGCACATGCTGGTGTTGTTGTCTTGCGTGCTCAGAGTCAGAATCCAGAACAGGCTTCGGGTGCGAGAAAGAGCATACGGCTCGCTGATCAGCTGTCCTCTGCAGGGGCGGACATTTATATACGGCACAAGGGCACCGCAGCGTCTGCTTCAGTTTACTTACAGCATCACCTGCCATGTAATAGGCGGCGTCACTCTGTCACAGTTGAATTATTCATTGTCCTGGGTCGGTGGGGGTCCAAGGGCGACACCAGCTGTGGCAACAATCAGCTCCTCGGAAGACCTTGGAGTCATGTAATGGAGATCGGCGCACCCGGCAGTAATTTTGGCATTAAGAACCGCCCTCCACGAAGAGCAGGGTGATTAAAATGGCATTTTGCAGACACGGCATGCAGCTGCGGTGCAGCGGCGGCGGCGGCGGCGGGAGAGGTGCTCCTTCGCTTCTTATTACTGAACAAAAGGTCAGCGAGTTGTCGGTGATGCAAATCCAGCATTGATCACAACTTGGATGTCAACGTTGAAAACCCGTCTCAGTTTGGGTGCAGAGCTGGAGAGGCGAACAGACTCTGCAAAAACAAATAAATAAAAATGTATTAAAAACAAAGAGGAGTTTGAAGTTGGGTTAAGTACATGAGAATCATTTAAGCAGTGGGGTTTCCTCAGCGTAATAGGAACAACTGAATGAATTTTTGCTAATGTAGCAAACCACAGTGAGCAGTGATATATATGGTTGATGTTTATCCACTCAGGCTGGCACAAATCACCTGTCATTCGAGTGTATCTGGGAGAAAATAGGTCTGTACACTGTGGTTGGCTACTGATGCTAAAGTAGAAGTGTTATTCGCAGCTTCTGATTCAATGCTAAAACACTATTTTATTTTGTGACTCCAAATAGAATTTGGAGTCACAAATAGAATTTGGAGTCACAAGTTTATGAGGTACGCTAAATTGTTTATGCGGTACGCTGTTGTTTGATTTCAGGACGTTTGTGGATGTGTTTGACCTTTTAACCTTTTTTTATTATTATCTCTAAAGCAGCAGCAGCAGCAGCAGCACAAAATAGCATTTCTGATTTATGTTCTAGGTAATGTGACCTTCTTTACACTTGAAGTAAAGAAGATTGAAGTAAAAACAATTACACTCTGGAAAAGAAAGAGGAGCTTTGTTTCCCCAGCACCTTGCAGCAATCATACTTGGTGTTGACGTTACATAAACAGCATAGTTTTTCGCACAGCAGTCAAAATGCACATGAAAAATAACCAGGGTAATGCAAGGGTTTTTAGAAATTAAATTGCAAGGGAGTGGGAGTGTGTTTGCTAGTGACACACAGAGGGAAGGTCTCTTCTGTTTGAGGCTAGATTATTAATCCTATTTATTGATAGAGAAGTGACCATAAAATTTTTTTTTAAATACCCACAAAGCTGGTAGCCGTTATAAATACTTTACACCTGTGTTACAAAAAGGATTTTTTTATGGATAAAGCATCCACTTTACTCATAAAAAACCAAAAACCTCTGCTGTTGTGGGCTTTATAACAGTATTTTTCTGAGAAGGGAAATTAATCAGAGAATTCTAGAAACCTGTTAATCTGTGAACTCTGCATTTCCTCTGAGTTCTGCAGAGCACTTTAGCTCTTCAGAGTTTATTTTAACATTTCCACCGTATTGCTTAGGACAAATTTTACTGTCCTCGTGATTTTTAGCATTTTACTACTGAGCAGCAGTTAAAAAAAAAGAAGCAATGGCCGTATATATTAAATCCTCTATTCGGCGCACTCGCCAAACATCTTGCACCACACAGACCGTGACAGCAGGCGGCAAATGAGCCAGACATTGCTTAAATTATTACATTCAAATACTATATTAAACTTTGTCTGCCTGTGTCTGTATGTAAACATCGGCTAGTCAGGCCATTGAGCTGAAGCCACTTATCCAGAGTGGATTTGGGGTTTTTAATAGACCATAATGCCTCCTTCTGAGCTGCGTTGGCCTCTTTGTGGCTCGCTGTAGTTTTGTGTGATTTAAAGAATTATGTTGTTACATTAGCAGCCCGTGTCTCTTCCTAATCCCATTTGCCTTGTGCTACCAAACAAGGTGCCAGCAGAGCCATTCAGCTAACAGAACGGGGAGATCCCACGCTTTATATGGAGCAGCTCTAATTCAATTGACATTACTGGCTGGCTTTAATGGGTTTTACCTGGTGAGCCCGCAAATTGAATATTTTAAAGCATATGAACTCCGCCGGAGTAGCTGGAGAGAAGAGAAGCAATTTTCATTTTGTGAGCGTTTGATAACAAGACGGTGCGTACAGGAGATTGTGCTCCGTTTGTCAAGTTTGATTTGATTCATTTGATTTGTCTGTAAAGCAGCATCCCACTGGTCTGTGCTCTGGGATTTTTTTTTATCTCCCTCATGTCATTTGATGTTTTTTTTCTTTTTTTCAGACGCTTCGTCTTCTTCTTATTTTAAAAAAATCTTTTAAACAGAAACACACCCACATCCTGAGACACAATCACACGCACCGCATGCAGACAGCTCCGTCCCGTACACCTCGACCCTTCCTGCTCCAGTCATGTCTTTCGGCAGGAAGTCGAGCTCCGTGCTGTGTCATCTTGTTGAGCGTCTGAGGTTGTTATTGTTTCATCCCTCACTGTGTTGATCTGGGCACGGGGCGGGCGGCCGCGCTTCCTCTGCTCTCTCCGTAAAGGTCAGTGAGCTGCGGATGAAGTTGTGTCGATCAGATGAGTGCCATAGACTGACAGCTAATTTTCATCAAAGCATCTTGCGGGGCGAACGGGTGAGGGATGAATCACGGAGCGCCCTGGGGGCACACCTGGCCTCCCTGAGGATTCTCTATGACTTATTGGGCTTATTTACTCTCTTTGTCGAGATTGTCTTCTGGTCTGCTGAGATCTAAAGTGTGCCCTTAGAATGCCTTTGTGCAGTTACAGTTCAGGATCGGTCCTTTTTTTGTTTCCTATTTCAGGAGCGGCCTCGTGTGATGATCTGGCAGCAGTTGTTGCTCTCTGCTTTTTGTTTCTTTTCTCCTCAGCGCCTTTTCTCCCTCATTCCCATCACCAGCATTCCAAACATGATTTGCATTGATTTATTCTCCTACACCAATTAAAAGCAATTTTGTGAGCACTAGAGCAAGGCATGCCAGAGGGGGTTGTGGGGGGTGTTTTCATTGTGTCTTTATGCGAACTCCCGGGTGCCTCTGTTAAGCACGTTTCACCCGGAGTGAATGTGCCTGCACGAGCATGAGCGTTGGAGGTTTTCGTGGCACCTCGTGCGCTTCCTCCATCCCTGCTTAGGTATACACGAGCGGATCGGTGCGGGCGCGCATCGGAGATTCCCCGCACGTGCGGCGTATTAGTTCTCGCGCTCGCGGGGCTAAATCCTCATGTTGTTGAAGCGGTGTCAGTTGCCTCTGCCACAACACAAAGCTTATCTTTTACCAACTCCCCGAAGCCCCTTGGGAAGAGAAGACGTGGAGGTGGGGTGGGGGTTCAAGGGATACTGGAGAGCAGGCAGGAAGCCACGGGCTGTTGTAAACAATCCTGGGGTGTTTTTTTTTTTTTGATGGAAGGTTAAGAAACTGACATCAGGCTGAATGCTAAGCACAAGGACTAAGTGTCCTCGGTCTTAGTCAGAAGCGCAGGACTAGATGTCAACAACCACGTCTAGTCCTGCTCATGATATGACCACGGCATATCAACACAAAGCAGAGTATAGCTGTTAAGTTTGAAGAAAACGTTACATGGTTTTTAGTATGTATTTGACAAATAAAAAGTGTTTTCCTAACGTGTCAAGCTCTCTTTTCAGTAGCATGCCAGTTACAGTCGAGGATTGGAGTTTCTGATGATTCCCGGTGTGGCGAAAGGCTTCGAAAGCGTTTTCTAGTTCTCTCTTGTTCTCTGTTGATGCGTTTTAATTTTTGCAAAATTCTCGTGAAAGCCACGTTGATTACATTTGCTTGTAAAACTACTTGAGCACACGGGTTAGCCTAAAAGGAATATGTGCCAGATCTTCCGAGGTTACCTCACACACCCTTTGACTCTTCCCAGCATGATAACTGCATGAACTCATCGATGAGACATCGGTGTGCTGGCAGCTGAGCTGGAGCCTACAGGATGGATCCCCATTTGCAGCACGTTTCCTCTGGGCACAGGGTTCTTTACGCCTTGTCTTTTCTTAAAACTGAAACTGAAAACGAGAGTAAAAAAAAAAGAACAAAGTACAAGGGAAATAAAAACGGTACGGCTGATTCTTTCTGCCCCAGGCAACATTGTGACATTATCTCTTTATAATGTGCTGTTACTGAGGGTGTTGTTTCTGTTTAGGTGCATACATGCACCGACGCACATATGTGGCTATTCGTTCGTTGGCATGTATAGAAATGCGTTCACTTGCACTGGAAGATTCTCCAGACCGAGGAAGATTTTTGACAGCATTTGTGCTCAGAATGAAAAAGAAATACATATAAAAAACGTTGTTTACCTGCACTGCGCACGCATTCATCTGCAGATTAGTCTGGGCCTTGCTGCTTGCCTCCATACAAGACAGAGTGGAAATATCAAACAGTCACTTTACATTTGCAAAGTAAAGGTGATGTAGGAGTGGAAAAATGGTCAAACGCTCATCACAGGTTGCTTCCAAATGAGTGCAGTTCTCAGAATGCTAAAAGCAACAATTTGACAGTGAGGAGGCTGTGACCTGGTATTTTAGAGTTCCGGGCCTTAAATGTCTGTTGATGCTGTGTTTCATATTCAGAATGATTTATGCAAACATTTGCTGATATGCTTGACTCTGATGTTGCATTAGCAACTATAAAAATACTCAATATAGGAAATCACCCATTGACACCCATTCTCTCAACTGTATTCATACAGTGCCTTTAAATAGTATTCACCCCCTTAGATGTTTATGCTTTTACAAATCAATCTGACTTTTTGAACACAAATATATATAAAAAAAACATTTAAAGTTGAACCGTTTGAAATAAAATTTTGTATATAAGCTGTACTACTCTCTGTGAAACATCCAGCCCAAGGATGAGCTGGAATCCATGTCTGATCTTGGATCTGATCAAGTAGATTCCTTCTTAAAGTTAAATACGCACCACATTTAGTTTGGCTGCTTTACTCAATGGTGAAGAATTACCTACGGGATTAAATAAGCAATTAAATAGCCACTTTGTTGTAAAGTGATCTACAGGTGGTCCCCAGTAACGCTGTCGTCTAGACAAATGTGTCCAAAATGTGAATCATGTCAACTCCAGCAACAAACTCTGTCAACTGACAACAACCAAATGAGAACGAACGATGAGCGGCTTTCACAGCCTCAATCACCTTCTCTCTCAAACACATCCTAAATATACAGACCAACAACACGCTGCTTGATTTAAGTGCGTAAACTTGATTCTCTTTAAAACGGAGACCTTTTTCTTTTGAAGAAACAGAACAAGGAAAGTCTGAGAAGGATAAATATGAAAGTAAAACGTCTTTAGAAGAACACTTGGCCCGGTAATCTCCATTTCTCTCCTCTGATGTTTTCCCCCCAGCACGATGTTTTCTCTCTTGCTGCGTACTTGAATGTCGTGAAAATCCAATTAGGTGGACACATTCTGCGAGGATACCACTAAACCTCGCTCCATGATAGCAATCACATGAATTCTTCATATGGGATTTTAGATGTTCCCCTCTCTTTGCTCATACCGTGTCTACACAAAAGGCAAAGTAATTGGCAAACAGATCTCCAATCCTAATGCTTTCTGCCTCTCTTTTATGGTCTCTCAGCAAAACAGTGGGCGCTCCTATAATCTCTGCTGTGCGATTCAGGAATGAGAGACCAACGAAATCTGTCTCCTGGCATGTGGGTAAAACGCTATTGTGGAACGTGCTACCAGCACTTAGCGGCTCCCCCACCGACACAAACAGAAGGCGCGATATGGTCTAATGTTTCGCATTGTTTTAGATCCTTGTTGGCAAGCTGCCGCACTTTCTGCAACAGCTCTGTCACTCTGAATAAATAGCTCAAATATTCCAATCTATGCTTTTTTTTGGATAGATGCTAATATTTGTTTTCTTATAGGTGGAATTTTTCTTTTTTTTTCTTTCACCACTCACTCAATTTGACATAGGGACGGCTAAAAAGAGAAAGCGGATGAATTATTCATGTGAGAAGAAAAGGCTGATGTGAGGCGAAGACGGTGAGGAATAATTTGTTGAAGTGGCCATGCTGACAGCCAGCAGACAGTCTGCCAGTCTCAGATTCATGCTCATATCACAGTTTTAATGAATCTTAATGAGTTTTCTAAATCAACATTGGCCTTCCTCTGGTCTGCTAATGTTTACTCTCGAATGTTTTCTCATGTGGTTTAAATTTAAACTTTCTAAGTTTGGGCTTCAAATATTGATTCTAATAAGCATCTTGTTTCTTTACTTGACTTCTTTTTTTTCTTTATAGTCTATATTTTTTATATGTGAATAGAGCTTGTAATTTAATCTCAGTATAAATCCAGCTTTTCTGTTTAGCCCTTGGATGTATAAGAAACCTATAAGCCGTCCTCGTTACAGTTTATTCCATCAGACATAGGGAAACACCAGAGACGAGTTCACAATCAGATTTTTGTGCGGCATTGCAAAATGTCAAAGACTGAAGTTTGTGTGAAACAATTCAGCTTTTACATGTCAAAAAATTTGGGAACCTTATACTCTTTTTATTCGTCTTGAAAAATCCTGAACTACTCCGTATCAGTCCATTGCTTGAAATCCCGTTAAAATACATTAAAGTTTGTGGTTGTAATGTGAAAAATTTCAAAAAGTTCCCTGTGGGGATACTTTATGGCACTTTTTTGGCCTTCCTGACACTCTTTAATCAGTCTGATTCAAAGGAAAAACGTCAGAAATAAGACTGAAGTCTGCAGTTTTGTCAGCGGCTCTTTAATGCTGTGACACTCGGGCTTTGACCTTAGGCCAGCCATGGTCAAGCTGAGACACTGCAGAAGACAAAACAATCTCTAATCTTCCGGTTCTTGCAACCTAAGTTCCTTTTCATCCAATCAATCCCCTCAGGATTTTTATATAGGAGTAGACTTAAGCTTAAGCTGACTTAGCAAAACTCGTATCTTGGCTCTCTCACCTCTCTTTTCCTTACAGGCTGATCTGATGACACCGAGTACAAAATTGATGAAGTGTGCTTTAAGAAAAAAAGAGGAAAGTTTAAAAATATTGCACTAAACAGCTAGATTAGCATAATTTGAGTGAGCTCCAGTAGGGGACTTTTATCTTGAGCTGTGGCATCTGCAGCAGTGAGACCTCTTCTAAGGAGCTAAATGTAATGCTGGCCTTTAATGTGAGCATTCATTAAATCAGAGCTATACCAGCAAATAAGTACTGCATTTCTCCCCTTCTTGATATTAACATTGCACAAAATATCTCAGTTGTTTCATCCAGATGTTGAAAATGGTTTTCAATCAGGCTTTAAAAAATATTTGGCTGAAAACATTCATCCAAATACATTTTTTATTATATATCATGGCTTAAAAGGTGCTCAAGTACAATACCTTCCTGATACATTACAGTTAATTTGTAATGTGACAAAATAATTTCTCAATTTTGTCACATCACAATCTTAATTTGTGTTGTTTTTATGTGATTTCCTGTGACATTCAATGCAAAGTTGCTCATTATTTTGAAGTGGAATGGAAAAATAATGCATGGGTTTTTAATATTTTTTTTATAAAAAATATGGAAAGTATTGTGTGAGGTTGTTCGAACTAGCTAGAAGTACACCAGCTTTGCATATAAAGATTGAGAATTTGACCAACCTTTTGCAAAAACAGTGTGCACTCAGTCAGATGGTTTCAAAGTAATTATTTCATATCAATTTTCAAGTCTTGCCAAAGATTTTCAGTGGGATTTAGGCCTAGGCATTATCTTTAATCTAAAGCGCTCCTTTGTTCTTTTAGGACTGTTTCCCTTCTTAAAGACAAACTTCCACCTGCTCTAGTCATTTGTAGCCTCTACAAGGTTTTCTTTTGGTCAGTTTTGTGACTGACTGTCATATGAACAGTTTGAGTTTATGTGGTCAGGTATGTTTCTCATAGGTTTTGAAGTTCTGTAATACTTTCACTTTTTGGATAATGGAACAGGTGCTCTGTGACATTTTCAAAGCTTGGGATGCTCTTTTACAACCTAACCCTATTTCAAACTCTTCCACTTCCACTCTGCATATATATATATATGCAACTTTATGTTAGTCTGTCACATAAAACCCCAATAAATACTTCGTTGTTACTGGTTTGTGGCGATAATGTGACAAAAAATATTTAAAAGGTTCAGGCTTAGGAATGCATTTTGCAAGGCGGTGCAGAAGAACAAGCACTAATTCAGGAGCAGACATTTCAGATTCTTCCCTTATTAGAATTTTTACAACTTCACAAAAGTTTTGTAACTTATCGGTATATTTTGAGAATAGCAAGTTATGCTTTCCCATATCTCTTTGGGACTGGAGTGTAGGTGTTTCAGTGAATATGCCACTTTTTATTTTTCATTTTACGACTTGATACATGGGAGTTCATCCCATTGTCTCCTACAGAATCGGTAAGCCAAATCAGTGCAGTCAGAGACGACTGCAGTCTTTTAAACTATTCCATTAGGCATCAGCCGCAAACCATCACAAAGCTCCGTTGTCCTGCCTGTCTCTCTGTCGTTCCTCCACACTGCCTCGCTCCTCTTCAGCTTCCCTGCTGAGCCGCTGCATTCCCTGCACACAGTTTATGTAGGCGGGATGGTACAATAACACAGAATCCTCCTTGTGGAGATGCTCATTTTGAAAGCGTGTGGTTTCCAAAGGATTCGGTAGAGGAGAATAGTCAGAGTAGCATTGTGATGCATGTGAACAAGGAGCAACCGGGGGCCAAGAGGAAACAGACCCCCGGGTGTTACTGAAAAGTAGCCAGGCCACAAACACCACTGGCTGTGGGGACTCCCATTGTTATGCGGCCTCCCATTTTATTGGATTTTGCCTCGGAAACATTTATTTCTCGCACCGTGACGCTAAGTGGTAGTTGCTATTATATATAGAGGCTTCGGAGAAATTCAAAACATGCAATCAGATCTCAGGAAGAATGAGTGGTGAGAGAAAAGGGTAGAATAGCAGAAACGGCAACGAGAGATCTCAATGGCTACGGTGGGATTCAACTGAGAAAGGGTAAAGTTGACACAGAATGCCTCTGAAGTGTGAATGCGCCACTTTGTGCTCTGTGATTTCGCCGTGCACTGCCTGGATGCTCTTTCTTTTTATCAGCTCACTTCAGCTCAGACTTGGTGTGGTGCCAATGAAGGCTCGTCAAGGTCTCTTGTGATTGCTGACAGTGTTGAAAGCAGCATGTTGTTTCTTTAAACTGTCAGCTAAACACTGCCGTCTCTTTGCACTCTTCACTGTCTTCCCTCTGAGGGCTGTTTGTCTCTTTACCTACTTTGGTTATATAACACTTGGTAATCAAAAGAGTGTGATGAGTGTGCCACAATGTCTCCCCAGGAGACGTGTTTAGACATTAAGAAGAGCCCAGGTGCACCAGAATGGTGTTTTCTACTTCATTTCTGCAAGAAAATTCATCTGAGAGCCACACGATACTGTAACACACTCAACATCTACGAAAACAATATTTTGTCCACACGTGTTGTGGAGTTTGTAAAGTACACACCACCATTATGATTATTGTGTGCAGCTGCTATGGTACCAGTCATGACCTTGTTACTGTTAAGATATGCAGAAGTTTTATGAAACTGCATAAAAATTTTGAAATAAGCTTTTTGACCTAGTTTCAAATGCAAAAATTTCCAACTGAAGCTCTTTTATTTGATGCCAGAAAAAGTGGCGCAGTGATCAGTTTTTTTTTCCAGCCAGGATTTTGTTCATTTTCTGATTCTTTGGCTAAGATATTTCTGTTCCCTTTTTTGTTCTCACTACCAAAATCGTCTCTGTTTTCTAAATTCTAGAATCATTTAATCATTCTTCAGAGTCATACAATAATTAGACAAATTACTCTTGTAACTGGTGGAACTGCCTTTTCAGTCTTAAATTTTCCAAAGGGTTAACATTAGGACTTTAAAACATAGATTGTGTTGTTCTTTGTTACAAATCTGGTAAGCATAATTTGGCTCATTGTTCATTAAAAATCCCATTCCTGCCCAATATTAAAGTTCCCGACCAATATCTATAAATAAAGGTATACCATAATACTGTCTATTTTGTACAGTGTGCCTGTTCCTTTCATTCTTTTTTCTTCAAGTCTAAAAATAGTCATTGTGGTCAGTCACATTGGACATGTCTCCAAAATGCAACATCTTTTTCCCTCTGCTTTTGCAAACTTCAACCATTTTCCTAAACAGTGGTAACTTCCTGTCTAAGTGACTTTTCAGTCCATCTCGGTACTTGTTTCATTGTGGATAGTGGCATTCTGACATCATCTCAATGAGGCTTTTGTTTTAGGGTTGATTTACACGTCACCCATCTCCTTTGGCGTTTATAGTTGAGCCAAAATGTTCGAGCAGATCAACATGACACCTTCAGGCGTTTAGAAATAGTTTCCAAAGATGACTCGGATGTTCTCCAGATGTGTGAGAAGCACGGAGGAGCTCTCCGCTGAAGCTCCCTCCTGTGGCTGAGCACTGCTGGACAGCGGACTGAAACCAAAAGACACAGTGATGTAAACTCCAGTAATTAAACTTGTTGGTTCTATTACTAATTGATGAAACATCCCTAAAGCTTTAGTCAAATTGAGATCCGGTGTTTCGAGTGTCAAATTGACATTGTCAGCATTTGCTTTGAAACGCATTCAGTGGATTAATTCTGAAATGAGCTACAGATGTCCATCAGGAATCATGGCTGATTCTGTTGATTTACGTCCGGTGCAGCACAACCACTGGCCTACAAAAAATTATTTTGAATCCCAGTTCCATTTTACTGTTTTACATAAAGCACCAATGGTTATTTTTGTTTTTCAGTGCTGATTCAGGTTGATGTCTTGGCGCCATGTCCCACATTCCTTCTCAAGAAAACTGTACAAAGTTACAAACTACACACTGCACCCAGTAAAGCCTGACCACTAATTAGCCGCTGCAGAGTGCTTTGCAGCAGTTTAGGACATTTTGACACACATTTAAAAAAAAGGGTATTTTATTTGAAACAACAGCACAAAGCATTGCATAATTGTAAAGCGGAAACAAAAGTTGCGAGTTTTTAAAAGTGAAACAGCTCTGTTTACTCTGATATCACCCAACAGAATCCAGTCAACCAGTTAAATCCTGCTGTTCTGTGAAGGTGTTTTTTTTTGTTGTTGTTGTTGTTTTGTTTGTCAGAGAACATTAGTGAAAAAGAAGCATCATGAAGACCACAGAATACAGTTCTATCCCATGAACAATGCTGGGATTGAATATGTTGACAGCAAAACTATTGGTTATACATACCACAATCTGGCCTTTATTGAGCAGTGACAAAAAGAGAGTCATTTTTTTTAAAGAAAATGAGGTGGAAGTTCACCATCCAGCATGGTATTTAACCAATAAACATGCAGCCACATCTACAGTAAAACAGCTTAGATATATAGCACATTCAAATTTTAGATTGGCCTAGTTAAAGTACAGAGATAATTCTAATTGACTCGTAAAGCCGGTAGACACCTCCTGCAGCAGTAAATGTAGCAACTGCCTGTTCTACAAAGCACTGATTTTGAGATAAGAAATTAAAAAAAATCTAAATTATTTTCCTTCTCCTTCACACTTACGTACTTACGTGTCTTATTCCTGTTGCTATTCCTGACTCCAATATGGAGGAGCAGCTGATCAATTGAGGATTGTTTCAACATCCGTCTGACTGGGACTGGGACCGTCTGCCTGCTGTCTCACCTGCAGGAATGTCCCGACGCTTACAGGTTACAAGGCCAAATTGACCATTTAGTCAATAAAAGACACTTCAACCGTCCTGCACCAAATGCTCTGTGGACATATTATGGACTGTGGAGTAATGACTGGCTGCCTTTTGAGACTCAGCTGTGTTTAAAACATTCTGGGAGAACACCACAAGCCGCGGATAGACATCCTGACCACAGAGGTGGAACAAAACCTGATAAAAGAACCGGCTTCCTCCACTGGGACCCTGAGAGGACTGTACTACAGATCCAATTTATTTGTTTGTTCCAGTTGTACACATCCCACCAGACAGATTTCCTTCTCCACGTTTACTTTCTTTGGAGCAATAAATATAATATTTGGAGAGAAATTTCCCCCCAAAAAAGTAAGCTTTAAAAAAATGGATTTCAGTAAAACTTCAAATAAATAATTTCTGTTGCTAATTTTGATCCCTCTTTTCTCATGAAGAGGTTTAGAATGTCTCACACAAAAATCAGATTTATTTTTGGTATTATTATTTCTACTAAAATAAGAAAAAAAAAAAGCAAAACTGCACAGACATATTTAAATGTGTCAGAAACAGGACGTTACCATACTGAAAACGGCAAGGTTGTCCCAATTGTTTACTTTTACTTATAGGGACTACATAGCAAAGGCTTGGTTAATTTTGGGGAAAATAAATATTTGAGGAGCCCTAACCTAACTGGAAAACTAAAGAACTGTGTTTGTTCCTTGAATAAACCTCCTATTTTCATACTTGCCATATGCCTTTGTCATCCTGTTAACCATTCAGGTTGAGGAGGAGACCGAGTTTAGATTACATGCTTGTACAAGATAATTATGTGTTTAGATGACAAGATTATTTTGTCTTTTTATGTAGGATCAGTTAGCTGCTTAGGTGGCAAAAACATACAGTTCACAGTAAGTTAGTGAAAGTAGCAAATAAATATACACACTAACCATGCTGTATCTCTGACTAACTAAGGTTGGATGCGAATGTTTTTTAAAATTATTATTATACGACAAAACAGAGGAAGGAAAAAGAAATAGCACACAGTTCTTTTAAGTGACCCTTAGATTTAGTGTTGATCACAGATTCCACTTTCATTTCTCACACGCTACCTGCAGTCCAACAGCGCCGAGGTATCACATCAAAGAAATGGGCTTGATTGGAGAGGGCAGATATATTCATAGGATGACAGATAGGCAATTGCGTCTAAAAAGGGCAGCAACAAATTCAAGATGAAAGCGAAGCCCCGTCTTTGGTCTCATCTGCCAACCTGGTATGGATTGGACAGGGAAAGTGATTTGGCCTTCTGTTATAATTTAGTCTGCTCTTCAATCATTGTACTTCACTGTCAGTCTTAGCTAGCATCATCACACAGACCTTCCACTGTTCTGCGTTTTGCAACCATGACTTGAATCTATTGTATGTCGGTGCTTTTACCTTCAAATTAGACTGTGTGCATTCGGCCTATTATACTCCATGTTACATTTTCATTTGCTCCCAAAGACAGTTCTCTTTTGTACTCCCCTGAGCTGAAGACACCTCAGATGCTGGAAATGTATCAGTCAAAAAAAAGAGACATTTGCATAATTTTATTTTCATACTGCTAGAGAGAATCTATTACTCTTTGAGGCGAAAGCAGGACAGCAAGCGTTAACAGGCTTGTAATTACAACGTATAGCCTGATCTTATGACAAACATTCGCCAAAGATGGCAGACTGCAGAATGAAATTGCTATTTACTTTGATTATTTCATACCGTGTTGTTTCAGGAGCATAGCAAATACACACGCCAGCGGTGTTTGAGGCAGACATGATGCAGCTTTATTCATCAAAATCAGCAGCTAGCTTGTCTTTTAAACAGGCATAACAAAAAAGCAACTTAAATACATCACTTCTCTTCACGGGCTGTCTCTTCCTGTCTGTTTCCGGATTGATTTTAAAAATGTATTGCTTTCTTCTCAGACTTTCAGTGGTCTGACCCCGTCTTATTCAATACCACACAAAGCAGCACTATGAGCTGGATCTGCTTTAGAACATAAAAACAATACTTCCAGTCAGAGTTTGAGGTCTTCAGACTTCTCTGCTTTGTTTCTTTAACTTACAATGAGTATCTACTTCATAAAGAGTGAAAATTACTAAGACAACTTTCTGCAAATGTTCATAATTAACACCTAAAGGAAAATATAATCATCTGTGAACTTCCAATGACATATTTTAGAGTGGAATAAAACATCATATTTCGTCATCTTCCTTTGTAAAAACCCAGCAACCAGAATGATAGGTGCATTTTGGATTTTGGAAGCTGATTGTAATTTGTTTGTCATAATTAAATTTGAGCACCTGTTTAATATACAACTCTGGGAAAAAAATGAAGAGACCATCACACTGAACCCCATTGAAAAGCTCATGGTTATTCCACCAAATATTGATTTCTGAACTCTTCCCGAATTAAAACATTAGTATCGTTGTTTCTAAATGAATATGAACTTGTCTTCTTTGCATTATTCCAGGTCTGAAAGTGCTGCATCTGTTTGACCATTTCCCATTTCCTTCAAATAAATTCTAAACGTTTGCCTGGAATTTCAGATTCATGCTGTCGGTGTTTAAATATAGAATAAAAGAACAATGTTCATTTTACTCAAACATATGCCTACGAAAAGTAAAATTAGAGAAACAAATCGTTTTAAGTGGTCCCTTATTTTTTTTTCTAGGAGTGTATTAACTTAAATAATTGCTACAAATTTCATCATCTAAAATACAGCAAATGTAGTAAAGACTTCTTGTCAAAATTTTCAATGATGAAACCTTCAGTTTCCTACAAATACTGTCGCATCTCCAAAATATCACTATGCGCGGTTTGAAAATATAGAAATAATAGTAACTACATATGTACAGCATATAAAATAAAAAAGGAACTACATTTTGTTGTACCTTATTTCTGCAGGGAATAGTTGGAAAAGCTTCTTTTACTATTACTACAACATGATCTTGGACTCTTAAGAAGAATTCTTTATTTTTTTGCTTAAGCTAAATTTGGATGTGGTGTACGAAAGAAAAGCTTACAAAACAATTTTCAAGGACTTCTCCAGGCCAGCTAGCCAAAACAACAGCACACACAGACATCCGGTTATGTAAATAACTGATATTTTCTTTCTTTCTTTTTTCTTCACAGGGTAAAATTAAAAGAAGGAGTGACGTTCCTCGGGGCGCGTCCCAGCAACCCCACTCAGTGGATCGTCAGCCAGGACTTGAGGAGTGAAGGTCATCGCGTGGTAACCCTCCACTGCCTCAGAAAGGAGTCCACTTACGATCAGCAGAGGTCAGCACAAAGTTATTTCGCTTCAAACTAATCCGCTCAGATTTTGCATCATAATGAGCTCAATCTGCTGTAAGTAAAGGTCCGTCTGCTGTAGTGTCACAGTCACTTTAAGGTAACAGCGTCTTAAAAAATGGCTTTGTAAGGCCCCGTGAGGCCGTCTCCAAATATATATATATTTTTTTTTTCTTTTCTTTACTGCCTGTGCTGTCACTGATGATTCCCATTTTGTAAGGGACACACAATCGCTGAAATACACAGTGCGAACAGTTATCTAAGCGATGTTCCCCTCTGCTGAAATGACACGCTTAACTTGACAGAACTGTGGGCAACAGAAAGTTGACTTCTGCAGAATTTTTTCTTTTTCCCGTTTCTCTCTTACTCCTGTCGTCTTGCCGTCCTGCCCGCCCTCCTCCCCCTTATTTTTCCTTTTCCCCTGCTCTCGTTTTTATTTGCCTATATATTTTTCACACTGCTGAGCCTCTCAGCAGTGCTGGCCGTTTCTAATCTGCATTCACGTCTTTAAACTAATCTGGCAGATAGGGAACGTGATTGCCAGCACCAGGGAAAGGTTGCTGCGTTAATTAAGTGTTGATTGAAGGCCTTTGTGTGTTTTAATGGTTTTTTCCTCCTCGGATCAGGAAGTAGTTTTAATAAATCTAACTTTCTAGTGACAGGTGTAATTTTATGGATTATAGGATGATTTGAGGCCGGGTGGAAAAAGCGTGCTTATTTGCTCTTTCGCCTTCGTTCCGCTTAGCAAATTTTAAACTATTTCTTGAAGGAAACAAGACACTTGACTGCAACTGCTACTTTATAATCAAAGTTGCACAGGGGGTTTATTTAAGAGCAGAGCTGCCTGTTAGACATAAGTAATTATAATTTGTTGGTCCAGTGACTTTTCTTTAGACACACTGCTTTTAGTGGATCATTACAGGGAGTGATTATAGTCTAACTATGGCATTACAGCAGTGGAAATCATAGACAGCTGGGTTTCCCTTGAAATCAGCACAGCTGTAAGATCAGAAGCAGCTTGTAAATATTTATTCATTTATTTATTTTTTTTTAGAAATCCCATCCAGCAAATTCTTTGTGTGTGAAATTACTTTCACATTAGTGGGAAGTCAGATGTATGTAGCAGATTTTGTTTTATGAACCTTTCAGAAAACTCAATTTTCAGTAAATATTTACAAAAAAATGCAGTTAAAGAGGACAATGTCTAATTAAATCTGTCTCTTTTATTTGCAAATCGTGACATTCTGTTATCAGGTTATTTGTGTGGCAACAGATATTAGAACTAAAAAAATACATGCATTTAACATTACTATAGTGTGACCTCACAGTCAGGCTGCAAGGTGGCACAGTTGGTAGCAGTGATGCATTGCAGCAATAAGGTCTTGGGTTCAAATCCCTGCCTGCGGTCTCCCTGCATGGTGTTTATATATTCTCTCTATTTTCTCTGGATAACCCAGCTTCCCTCTATAGCTCAAATCTCTTTTCCTGCCTATAACCATCACTGTGACTGTACAGAATTAAGAGAAAGAAAGAGAAAAATAAGTTCAGGTCCTCATTTAGATTATTCACAGATTAATTAGTTTTAACCTTTTAAATATCACTACGACCGAGAAAGTTTAGTCATATCTCGGTTTTCTTGTGAGCATTTCGTAACTTATGAAAGTAAATGCACATCTGTCTTTGTCTAATTGAGTGTTTCTTGTCTTCTCTGTTTTACAAAGTGCCCAAGAAAAATGGTCCCCTGTTGACAAACCGTGTTTATAGCCCTTTGAAACAGAAAAACGAGGTGGACTGGTAATAAAGCCTTCGATACACCGTGACAGACTTGAAAGAACTAAAGAATCAATGGCAACAAAAATAAAGAATATTTATTTCATAAGAGTTGGGAGACATGGTGATTTTGGAAAAAATAAATGAATAAAATACTATCCATCCATCCATCCATTTTCTTGCACCCTTTGTCCCTTAGTGGGGTCGGGAGTTGCTGGTGCCTATCTCCAGCTGACGTTCCGGGTGAGAGGCAGGGTACGCCCTGGACAGGTCGCCAGTCTGTCGCAGGGAATAAAATACTATTTTATGTATTTTTTATTATTCAAATTAAAGGTTGGCTTTTTACATTTTTCAGTTTGACCTCATTTTGAGCAATGAAAATATATCATTTGTAAGGCTTATGCCACATGCTTAACAAGACGCCAATAATGGTGAGGAGTTCTGTACCTTGAACTGCAGCTCTGCACAGAAAGGCTAATCTTTTTACTGAAATATAATAAATCAGTATTGTGTCAGTCTTAACTACAGTGTTACACATTTGATGTAGATTTTTTCAAATTACTTAAAAATCAAATTATTGGGGCTTGCCGTAGCAAAGCATGGGAAAGCAGTAAAATGCCTTGCAAAGCAAAAAAAAAAATCTTATGTTTTTTGAACAATAATATTTGTTGTTATTCTGTTGCTAAGAGATGAGCGTGTTTTCAGGTATCTGGTATGAGTGTTCTTTTTCTGGTTACGAACTGTCACAAAGTATATATCACGTTTTTACTTTTGTGTTGAATGTCTGTTTTATAATATTTCTCCCACCAATGATAAAAAAACAACTTTTTCACTTTTCTGAAAAAATCACTAACTGCACAATTCTTGTGAAGTAGCAATAAGATAAGTATTATTTAAAAAGAGGAAAATAAATCTTATCTTGTTTGAACAATAACAGTATTTGTTGTTAATCCGTTGCTAAGAAATGAGCGAGTTCTGGTAGCCAAGTGCCACGAAGTAAACATCAGATTTTTACTTTTGCAAAATTTACCAATTGTAAATTTCTTGTGTCTAAGCAGAAAACCAGTATTTCAAGAGAGCTTGTGTTTTATTAACAATATGACTTATTAATTTGATGTTAAGAAATGGATAACAACAATATTTGTTGTTATTCTTCTGCTAAGAAATTAGTGATTTTTCTATTAACCAATGCTTAGTACACTGAATGAAGGAAGTCAATGTAAGACAACATGCTAGCTATACCCCCACATGCCACTGGCAGCATTTAGGCTAACATGAGCATTTTGGCTAATTTTAGCTTGCACACTAATTTTAGAATACTGAATACTAGAAGTCCACGTTAGTCAACATTCTTATATTTCTCCACAAACTATTACTTTAGAATTGATGCTAATTTTTTAGCATCAGAACGCTGGGCTCCAACCAAGGGGCACACATTGGCAGATTCTATTTAAATTTCTTCAGAAATTTTCTAGTTTAAATATGCTGCTATGATATTTAGTCCTAAAATTCTTTACAGTTACTTTTGTATTTTACACTGAGTCTTAATTGAAACATTTTCAATGGGACTGGTTGCCTAGTAACAACAGCATTTCTACTTCCTGTAATTCACGCCAGCTGCATCTTAAACAATGCATACAGTAGAAGAAGCAATGGCATAACTGGCTTCCCTTTGGAAGGAGAAGCCTCTTGTGTGGATTCACATCTTTCTACGTTGTTTCGCGAACATGTCCTTTTACCTGCAGACAGACACAACCTCATGACAGTAGTAAAATTATATTTTATTGATTTACTAAGTAAACATTTCAAGTAAAGAAACCAGAGCCATGAGTGAGCATATCAAGTCATATCCCGGCTGCTTGGGCTTTGCTCGTCGGTCTCTTCCTTAATCCTCACAGCTGTCAAACTCTCATCACAAAGCAGACTAAAGACGTCCTGTGATGGCTTTACTATACTGAATGCCCCAATTTTTTCTTTGTCTGGCCCTCGCCGCTCCCAGCCATTCCAGTGAAGCTCTTTCAGAAGGAGATTAGACATAGGTACCTCATCTGTTGAGCTGTCACTCTGTCTGCTTTCTTCTTGCCAAGACTTCTTTGAGCGCAGAAGAATGATGAAGAGTTTGATCGCTTTATTTCAAAGAAATGTAAAATGCTTTTTGTATTCAAGTGTTTCAACTGCAGGGTGTTGCATGTTCACTCATTTGTTAAGGGTTTTATCCGATCATTCATTCTTCCGATATCAGATATGTCCTCTGGAACAGGGACAGAGTTCCTCTAGTAAAATGTTTCAGTTGAGTCACCACTTTTGAGGAAATATTATTCTACCTTTCAGTTTTGGTTAAAGGAACATACAGCAAGGAGCAGTTCAGTCTGATATTAGTTTCATTTTTCAGGAAAATTGTGAACGGAAAATATGTAGAGATTTCAAAAAGTCTGGTCAAATATGTAAAAACTACAGCGGCGGGATTCAAAATATTTTCTAGCTGTTGTTGCTCTACCCTTTGAAACTCAATCGTTTTCAAACAGTAGTCATTATCCAACTAATCAATTGATCAAGTTTACCAATATAGCACATTTCAGCAACAAGACGGTTCAAAGTGCTTTACGCCATAAACACACACGAATACAAAGTCATAAATGACATCGTGCCATCGACAATTGAGAAAATCAGAAACAAACTTTACATTTTTATGAGTGCCATCATCAAAATCATCAGTACACATCAAAGATCTTTAATATATTATAATATATTGTAATGCTAAGCGGTTAAATTATTTATAAACTAAAAACAGTATTTCAAAGTCTATTCTTTCAATGAGCTTGTAATATTAGCACACTTACAATGTAGTCAAAACATTTTGACCATGTGTATAAAATTTGTGCGCCGTCTCTTTCGTTCTTTTTTTTTTTTTCTTTTTATCAATAACTTAACTTTCTTGTCAGGGTCACAGACAATGAACAGTTCTCCCAAAGTGTCTTCTTTCTGTGATGGACCATTTTAACCGTCTGACTTGTTGGGTCAGGTCTCCTTTTCTCCATAAAAAATGATCATCACTCCATTGGCGCGATGCCTTTACTAGCCTCTTACCCCTCATCACATGCAAACAAACGCGCAGCCATGCTAAACAGAGTGTGAACTTCACACACACAGCTCAGATCGTCAGCTAAGCTACATATGGGTCGACGCTGCTGCTGCTGCTGCTGGACCTCGGCTTGCAACCAGACTTTAATGCACTTGAACAGTGTGTGTGGTGCCGGTTGTTGTGTGTGAGCATGGGTCAGGTGGGCCCTCTGAGCTCGTTCAGCTCGTCACTTTGAACTGTTTACCCGCACCAGCTGAGCCGCTGCTTCCCGTCTCCTCACAGCTGATGCTCCAGAACCCCCACCTGACCCGCTGTGCAGCAGACTGATTAAATGCTCAACCATCAACTGTTTACTGTCTGCTTCAAAGCATTTTCCTCTGCATTTGTTGAACTATATTCTTTTTCTGAATATGTGAATCGGCAACTCCTTTGTTGTGGTTCTTAGGTGTGACGACGGAAAAAGAAAATAATTAAAACCTCCTCGACGTGTTTCTTTTGCATAATGGATGCAACAGTGAGGAAGGTTTTTGCTAAACTTCATAGAGAATGAGTGAATGAACAGTTTTATTTGGAAAGTTTAATGAACAACGCCGTCAGCTGTGGCTCAGGCTGAAAGATGCATGTTTTTGTCCCTTCTAAGAGAAGAGGGTTTTATTTTTTGGCAGATGAAAGACAGAGCACAGAGGAAGACATGCAGCAAATGGTCCGAGGTTGGGAATCGAACTGGCGGACAAATGCTTTGAGGACTATAGTCTCTGTATTTGGTGCACCTGCTCTACCGCTGAGCCACCCGGTGCCCTCAAGGAAAATTTGCTTTTCAATTCCACACATCTGCAACACAAGCTGAATCAAAGATGCCACTGTAGTGTGACTTTCGTAATTTTATAAGGGTCTGTGTCTTTCCTGAGCGTTGCGTCACCAAAGCCTTTCCAGGACAGCTCCAAATAATCTGTCACTGCGCCTGGAGCACGTCAGAGGATTCAGAAGGGCTTTCTACGGAAAGGGACAAAATGCTGCTGCGGTGAACTCATAATACTGACGGCACATGCACTCTGGCAGATTGAAAAGTTCACTCTGTCACCATTAAAGGCGAGGCCGTTCAAAACAAAAGCGGCCCTGCTTCCTCGGCATGTCATCAGCCGTAAGTGGAGAATGCGGTCGCTCATTAGGACTGTCTGGTGCAGATGGATCTCCTTTATGAGCCACCACTTCATTATCCTCCTCGCCACGCCACGCCCAGCACGGGACAGCTTGTTACAGTCACGCCACCAGAGTCTCAAATTTTAAAGTAGTTGGTCAGGATTTTATATCAAATTTAAAAAAGAAAATGTGTCCAGTATAAGTCTTTTGAGCCACTTTTTAAAGTATTTTGAGAAATTTATTTTATGAATCAAATTTTTGTCCATTCTTATTTGGAAAATAGCTAAAGCTCCATCAAATTAGACGGAGAGGATCTATGAACCTCGGCTTTCAAGCCTTAAATGGATTTTGATCTGGGCCCTTCTAACATTGTCTCTGTGGGACCCTCTAATTGTTCAGGGGCTGAGAACATCTTTTGCTGCCACCGCCGTGTTTCATGTTGATGATGCGTTTAGCTTGATGTAGTAGAGCATTAGCTTTCTGTCACACTAATCATTTTGTGTCAGGGACCAGATAGTTAATTGTAGGATCATCTGGCCAGAGCTACTTCTTCCAAATGATTTCTATTTTCCTAATTTCAAAATGCAAACTGACCTTCTAGCTTCCTCTTTTTTAAAATTGCTTGTTTTTTTCTCACTATGTATTTTGACCATTCTAAATTTATCCAGATTTGTAAGTCATTGTAGAAATTCGAATGACTTCAAAGTAACTCAATACTGTAATTCAGTCGGGCCGATTAAGGCGTGTTTTACATTGTCTGAGTTCAATTTGCACAGAGATGAAATTAATCTCTTTAAATCTAGTGTACGATCTTTTTGTCTGCTCCATTGAGGCTTATAAACTGAAAGGACAATGTTGGATTGCAATGAATGAGATTCACTTTCTTTTTTTTCTATTTAAAGTCTAAAAGACAACAATAAGTTGATCTGACATTACAGCAACATAGGGAATTTTTCACCTTTATGTGCTTTGTCAGACATATGAAGAAAAAAAGGTGCCTCAATACATACTGAAGATGTATTATTAATGACAAGGTCACTTTGAAGACAAACAAACAGGCACAAAATTTCATCACAATCAAAAGATCTGCGACTCCCCTCTTGCTCTGATTTGACGATCGACAGTAAAGACATTTTTGTTTTTTTTTTCTTTCTTTTTTGTAGGAATCAAGTTTTTTTGGTGCTCAGCAATCCTGAAAATGAGCCACATGCTGTGGGCTTTAATGCTGCATAATGCTGCATAAATCAAGGCACAAATGAAATGGCCCAATTACATTAGGGGCAAACAGGGATGTTAACTTGACAGTCTTAATGCTAACACTCTTAATAATGAATCAGCTCAATTCCCAGTGGGTTCCGTTTAGTGGTAAAATGCTCTCAGTGGAGTCTCATTGGCGCTATTTACCAACACGCTACTGCTGTCTATACAGCTTTAATGTATTAGGGATTTTTTATTCATCTAATATTAGTAGAAGTAACATGAGATCAATTCAAATATCCTTTCTTGCACCACAGCTAGTATTTTAAGGATATTAACACTTTATCCAGGACTGAGTGAAATTTGGGGTTCCTATTGGAGGACGGGGATGTAAAGCTGATGAGAAAGGAACAATCAGATTGTTCGAAGTGAAAGCAATGTGATTTGGTTCCCGTTATCAGCATGTGAAAAGAGATGTGGCATTTTCTCCAGCTCCGACAGCCATCTGATTACAGTAGTCACTCCAGATTACATCGAACTGTTCGGACTGAAAAAGGTGCGCTCGCTTCCCAGTTCAGGCAGTAATAACTTCCAGTCGAGAGGAGCTGATCTGTGCTCTGTCCATCCGCACTGAGCCACCGTGAAGTTTACAGAAAGCAGGCAGTCGGCGGTGTACGTACTGGCTTTCATATTAACCTGGAGGTTATTTTAGCTACATGAAGTGAGAGGTCGGGTTGCATGAAAGCTTATCTGATTTCGCCAATATCTCAGCCAACAACGTTGCCATCTGGGTGGAAGCGGATATGCCAGAGAGAGACAGACTGTGGTTTACATGTGTCCCGGAGAGTTCATGTGTGTCAGATTTGAAAAGGTTTAATGGTAAGTATGCCGCTCTTAGAGGTTAATCTCCCCTCTGAGGATCAGATCAGCGCAACATGTATTTGGAGTTTTTGCATCAACTGTGTTATTTTCTGTATTTATGTAATTTAAGAGGGTTTTTAAAAAGGCTTACGTTATATAACATGCAAACCTTAAACACATCTCCAACATGCAGATTTGCCTGTATCCTTTCATTCCAACCCTGTCGAGATGCTTTCGGAGACCAACCACACCGTCATGTGCATTTAATTAGCTGCGGCAACTTCTGGATAATTTTTTCTGGGTTTTGTGTTTTTTTTTTTTTTTTGCTAGGCAACAACAATATGTCTTTGTTAAAAGCAGCATTTTAAAATAGTTTAAGGAATATTTTAAAGTGATAATCCACAGGAGAATTGTGGTGTCTTTTTTTTAAGTTTGATTTAATACCCAGAAGACTATTTTAATGAAAGAAGAAAAAAACCCAGCTCCCATCTTCCTATGTGTGGTTACGTTTTAAACTAGACAGCGACAGAGAACAAACAAAACTTGTTGGAGCTAATTAATACTATCGGAGAAAAGAAGCTATAATGAGGAGAAAGTCTTGCTTTTTGCAACATATTGACAGAAAAATGAAGTAGTTACACTTTTTTATTCTCTTAATACTTCTGGGCAAAAAAAAACAACAATACAGTCTGGGTTATCATTAATATTTGTTTTTCTAATTGTTACATTGAAAGAAAAGTGCTTTTCTTTTCTTCCACATTCCATAGAAGACCATGTGTTAATCTTCTTTTTGTAAAATGTTTGCTTTTTTTGTTTGTTTTAAAAACTACAAATAAGAAAATGAGATATTGGTTGTTAAAATGTTCTTAATATATTTCCTATAGTAGATATTCATTAAAAGATTTTAAGTTATGTAACATTTGTGATTCTAAACGAGTTTTATTTCACTGGACCAAGGTCAAAAATTTGGTTTTGTAAAGATTACAGACCCTCTGGTCATGGGATTGACTTAGAATACTGGCTCATATTCAGACAAGAAAAACCAATAACGGTAACTACCAAAGAGAAATGACTTGAAAAGAAATAAGTCAAATAGTGCATTAAGGTGTTACAATTCCAACAAGTTCAGTCTCTGTAATCGCCTGTGCGAAACCATGTGGAAAATAAAGGGAGGATTTATGGGGGCCATGTGTATGGATAACTGTTCTGTTGGCATTTTAACCACTCAATAAAGCGAATGAACTAATGTAAAAACGAGATCCGGAAGATCCATTTTGAGGAGTTTACATCAATTTTGATTTTATAGAATGTGTTAAATACATTTGAACAGTCCCAGAGAGACACAGGAAGGGATTTCTGGACAATTAAAGCAGGAAGCAGGAAGCTGGGAGTTGTAGGCTATGTATCTTTTATTCTCACAACTTTGTTTGATATTTATTGACAAACAGCTAAGTTTAAAGTCATCCTTATCATATAAAGCTGAGTTTATGATAACTTCTTTTCGTGTGAATACTGACATAGCTAGCGCTATCTTGTGCTATCGTAGGTAAGCAAACTTGTTCCGTGGTTAAAACTAATTAACACAAGCGACTGACATTAGCATCATTTTACCATTATGCTACGTCTTATTTCATCCTGTGGAAGAAGTTCACATCTTATCATGTCCTTGGCTCGTTCAAACTGTTACTTGTAAAGAAAGACAAGGCTGAGACAGAAGCTTTAACCTAAATTTGCGACTTCATAAATCCTTCATTTGGGTTAAAGAAATGACTAGACACATTTTACTACGCTGTAGTTCTTACTGTGTTCATATATTAGTGATCGCATTCCTATTTTTAACAGCCTTTCGACGTCCTATTCCTGTGCTGCATTTTTAAAAACGGCGAGAATCGCACCGTGACAGGAACAATTGACAGCAGCCAGAGTCTGAGAAGGCATCTCCCCTCCGCGAGCGTGTCCCTCCTTCCAGTGAATCGGTACATTTTGTTTTGGCGCAAGAGCCTCTGTGAAGCATGACAGGGGCAACAAATGAACACATTTTAAGATTTATTTGCCACGCTCTCGCAATCATAAATAAAAGCTCCCCGACATTTCAGGCAAAAAAGGACACAGGTTAGGTGAATTTAGACGTGGGGTGAAGATCAAAATTGTGGCTGTCGCAGCATGTAGCTTTCAGCCAGGGGAAGAGAGGGTGGGCTGAGATGTAAACATGCAATTGTCTGAAGGCTCTGCGACAAAACGTGGTGGATGTTTTCCCTCATACAGCTGTAATTACATCTTTAGAGAATCTATTGAATGAGTGCTGAGTTTGGATTGAATTGCGGTGTGGCGCATTCAGCTCGGCATCTTTGACAACAAACAGCAGGGCTGGCACAACAAGATCCGCCTGGATTCAATATTTCCATTCAAGCCTCTCATCCTGTCAAATTGTCCATCTGAATAGGTAAAAGAAAACCTGGCATGAACTTGGCTCCAATTAACCTGAGTTTGGATGGTCTTTAAGATGATTGACTTTCATCCTGCAGCCTTTTCCACTTAAAGAAATACCTGCCACAGCTGCAGGACTGTTTCATTTTTTTATTTTTTTTTTCACATGATTAAATAGAACTAGTCCAGTCATCCTATTTAAAGAGGCCCAGGGCCGTTGAGGGATGTGCAGTAGCAGTGTTTGAGGTGAAGAAATGACAAGAAGTGGGAGGAGGGTAGGGAGGCCACTCTACAGCGAACAAAGAAAAGGGGGTGTCGAGGATCTTATCGGGAATAGGCAGCCCCCGCTTTCAGTCAGAAACAGATTGAATCAACCTGAAGGCAAACAGAAGAGGTGCACGTTGCATCCTCTCATCTGCAGCACCGCATTTGTGCGTGCAAACACTGACAAGCAATCGTTTGCCGTCCTTCGTTATCGCCGCAGAGTCTTAACATGCGGAAAGCAGAACTCTTGTCTGCTCGATAACAGGGGGGAAAGAAAAAAGTCGGATGCCGCGGGACGTTCTCCTCCCCCAGCGGCTTCGTGCCAGTTTAGCCAGACTCACCGGCCTTGACATGTAATCAGACGGGTGCGGGCTCCTCTGCGGGCCTCTGGGGGTATCGGGGATTAGCCCTGAGCGGTTCAGCACAACAGGACCGGCAGACACGTCCACACGCCTCCAGATGAGATGCCACTCTTTGTAGGTGTCACCTTTTCCTCCTCGAGCCTCCGAGCACGAGGGCAGACGAGCCTTCTCGCACTCCAGCAGACACATGTTGCTGCTGCAGTGATTTAAGGTTAGATTTTAGCCGACTGTGAAGCATCTGTTTCCGTCTTTGACACGCGCAGCTTTGGAAAGGCGCCCACAAACACAACTTTTTTTTTCATGAGAAAAGAAGAAAATCCTTTCTATAGATCCTAGTTGTTTAGTCCATCATTCTGTGAGCTACCTCTGCTCTCCAGAACCTCTGGATCACCCCCCCCGTCCCGCCTCTCTCAGGCTACACGTCAGCGAGCGGCTTTGAATCACTGCGCCGAATATGTAAATGGATGCCATTAAAGCTCTCTTTCTTTAATTAGTCTTTAGATTTCATGACTGAGCGCTTCCAATTATGGATCAATGTCTCATTTCTGCTCACGCACCCCTGGGTGAGTGGAGGCAGTTTTTCCTTTTGCAAAATGCTTTATAATGCCTCTTCTGCCAAGAAGGCTGCTCACATCACACTCTGCAACTGCTGATCAATGCAAAACGTTGCTGCTGCAGCCAAACAGCCATGTGCATTTATGAACGAGTGCATTTTCCTTTTTGAAACTTGGTAGCATTTTAGCACAGTCACTGCAACAGCCTGTGTGAAATTGTAGTATAGGAGTTATGAGTGGGCAAACTGTAGTAGTAGTGAGCTACTGAGCTCTCAAGGCTTTATGCCCCTTGACAATCATGAACTAAGGTTTTTATTTTTATTATTCTTTATTTTTATGATTGATTAAGACAAAGTAATACCTAAGTGTGAGCTGAAAAATTTCACAAAAAAATATTACATTTTAAATTACCAAACAGGTAAGCGGTGATCTGAACAAATAACATTAAAATAGTGCTACATATTAAATATTAATGCATTGATGAATGGACTGAGATCTGGTACCTCAGTATGATCCAGCATTTACTTTGTTCCTCCTTCATTTTAAGACCGACTTTCCTTTACTAAATTTAGATAGTGTGTGTGTGTGTGTTTGCTTATTTTATGATTTAGTTTCAGTTTATTTATTTACGAATTCAAATGTATGACATCTGACATTCTTGTTGATATCATAAGCACCGTAATGGCAGCATCAAGCTGTGGGGTTGTGCGTTTCTTCAGCAGGAACAGATACGGTTGTCAAAATGAGTGAAAATATGCATTTCAGGAACCCTAAACATTTAGTCAGAGTACAATGACTTAGTTTAATAAACTACTAAACTGTGAATAGTTCAGACCTAAATCTGCTCCAAGACTTTAAAGTTGCTTTTCACAGGTGAATTCCACACATTTTCAGAGAGTTTGAGTTGTTTTTGCAAAATAAGAGCGGGTAAAATTTAATCTAATAATGCTGTGTGATGGAGAAAACCCCTAAAAACAGGAAGCTGAAATTTCGGCAAAGGGTTCATTTACTTGAATTGATTTGTGAGAAAAAAAATAAAGTAAACCATGTAACATTTTCTTACCCGTTAAAATGTGGAAGGAAAATTAATGCTTTTGTAAGGGGACTGTGAAGATTATTTATGTGTCAAACTGCTCTGGTGGTATTTTAGCACTTAGAAGGGGTGAAATTCTTTCTATAATCTAAAATGAAACAAAAGCATTTAATGTACTGGGAGGAGAAGCCTTACAGTGGGATAATCCCTCGCATTTTAAGGCGTTTATGGTTTGACGGTTGCTCAGAAGTTTAATAAATGCGAAACTGAATCGCATTTTAAAGGAGTAAAGAAAGCAACATTTGCATAAGCACTTGTTTTAGTAGATTGCACTAAGTACAGTAGTTAGTACTCCAACCTTTGGGATTTTATCTTGAATTTATGTCAGAACAGGTGTGTGGAAAAATAAATGTATACCAAGAGGAAATTGGTCGCTAATGGCAACGGTTAGCCAGTCGATGGGTTTGAGACAATCTTCCATCAGCCCCCTCGTGACACAATATATCTGTTATGAACTTAAGGAAGACAATAAGAGTGCAGGAGTCGACTCGCCCGTCAGAGCTTTTCACCTCTCTGATCCGCGCATCCTTACTTCAACACAGAGGTACAAGGCAATCATGCCCACACAGCCTCCGCATCACTTCCTCACCAACACTGTAATTATCCCAAACAAAGCTGCTCTGTTTACACATTATGCCTGTGGTTCTGAAACAACGGGGGTTGCAACTTTGTATATTTAAATCCATGAGCAATTTCTTACCAAAGTGCACACGTGTATAATTGTTGCACATGCATTAGCTAAGAGGAATGCCAGTGCTTTTCTTTTTTTTATTCCTTTTTTTTCCAAATCTTTCCTTCCTCCTGCTAGATACGAGCCTGGCCTGTTGCCACAGCGAATGTGACATCTGGCTCGGCTTCACTTATTCGTCATTGACCTGTTTGCGAAATATAAACACCGTAATACAAATCTGATCCTTTCTGTGACCCCCCTCTGTGACACCGTGCTTTGAGCTGGAGCTTAACCTTGCACATCCCTCAAGCTCTGGGTGGGGGGGCAGATAAATCCCGGGTTGGGATCTGATACTCAAGGCCTCTCTGTTCAATGACTCTTGTGTGCTGTCCGGGTTCTGTTGCCATGCCAACAGCGGCGGAGCTGAAAGGACCTGGGATATCTGAGTCTTTAAGGACTTCGCCGAGGAGGACAGGCACCAGCAGTGTCGCAGCACCTGCAGGTGCTGAGGCAAGCCCGGACGGTCACATGATGTCACCCACAAATCATCCAGGGGCAGCCTTCGGAGGACGGGCGGGGAGCGGGACAACGCCATGCAGCTCCATCCGCGCCTTAGGCCTCAGTATCTGCTGCCCCCTAGTGTGTGTGGCTGAGTTTTCAGCAGCTTTGCTGAAAACTCTTCCCTCCCCCCTCCCTTAGAGCCTTGAGATGTGTGCTCTGATGGGAGGAAAATTTAGTGAAACTATCCAGACAAGGAGCAATTTATTACATTGCAATTTGCTCTTTAGACAGCTTTCCTATGAATGAGACAGATATGGAGTGCAGCTGACTAATAACTGATGTCGGATGCAGAAAGGTCTGAGTTCACCAGTGATGATAACTGCCGTCATTAGGGATCCATTACACCGTGGAGCCTACTCCAAGCTGATGGACTCTAATGATGATGCGCAGCGGAAAAGCATTTGGTTTTGATTAGACATTGGTGGAATGGCGCATTTCATTAACTCCGGGATGAGATTTTGTTGTCTGGGAATTGATACGCCACTGCGAGAGCCTGGGCTAACACGCCGACTGCGTCCCGCTCTCCTCAAGGCGATAAGGAGCAATATCCAAGTGTAATGAAGGAGTGCTCTGCTCCCGAGTCTCCTCTGTCTTTTTAGATTTGGAGTTCCTGCCTCTA
Organism: Micropoecilia bifurca; assembly: GCA_903067075.1. NCBI lineage: Eukaryota > Metazoa > Chordata > Actinopteri > Cyprinodontiformes > Poeciliidae > Micropoecilia > Micropoecilia bifurca. The sequence goes on from CAEGAF010127031.1 coordinate 59,839, forward strand.
TATTTTCTCTCCTGCTAATGCGAAATGATCCTGCCCACCAGCCTGGAAATATGAAGACAAAGTTTTCTTGCACCACTATATTACCGCACTATTAAAAATGGATACACTGACTCTGATACACACCGGCCAAGACGCTAAATAGTATTTAAAAATAAATGATCTACGCTGCCTCATGCTTCCTTAACTTGTTTTCTCATTTTTTCAGCTACAAACTTAATTGCTTATTTTTATTATTTGGGATTGTATAGGACAAGGCCAATATATGAAAACGTTTGGCGAATTGCTCAGATTCGGTCTCAGATGGCATTACGACATTTTTGTTTAGTCTGGTGTCTTACGTTTCCCCTCAACACAGTCTAGATGAGACTGTGTGGGTGGGGGGGTGGGGGGGGGAGCAGTGATCAAGTATGTGTAGGAGTTGATGGTTTTTCCAGAGCGCTGTAAGAATAATCAGAAATTTGATCCATCTGCAGGCTTTGATCCACACAAACCAGAAGCCGTCTGTTTGCATCCACACTTCATTATAATCGTATAATTAATAGCACTCAGGCCTTTTGTCTGTGTGCATCTTAGAAGTGGGTAAAGTATAAATGATTAAATTAAGATGATTCTCATGCTTATTAAAAGTGGGGTTTTAATTTAGACACTGTAGGTTATTTGAAATGTAACAGCCTAGTCCTTTTTTTATTATTTGCCTCTAGAGAATAACTTCAATGGAAATTACATTTACTGAAGTATTTCTTTCCCACTAGTAAGAACAAAACAGAATAATATAAAATGCCTCTAAGTATAGTTGAGAACTGGCCTGTGGAGTGACTTTTTAAATCCATGTATTAGAAGTTTTTTTTTTAAGATAGCTTACCCAAGAAGGATAAAAATAAGCAGAAGGGAAGTCATGATGTATTAGAAACATACCAAATCTCGTCTAAGTCTAGCGACATTGCAGATCATGATTAGTAATCTCTAGAGTAAAACATCAGTATACTTCATGAGGAAATCCCAATTTAAGCTCTCAACCATGAGGATGAAAGATTATTTGATAATCTAAAGAAGCCGTCATGTTTGTGAGGAACCATTCTTCAAAAGCAGAAATTCATGTAAAACTGAAGCACTTTGAAGACTTGGGCGTCTAAAGTTTTTGATTAAATGTGTATCAAACACAATGTTTGCTCAAAAGAAAAGATCTTACTTGGCTGTATTGTTTTTTTTTATTATTATTTTGACGGATCTTTGCTGATATCTGATGAATTACATGTTGGACAATTACTCTCAAACATTTGGCATGATGGAATTGAAACCATAAGATATTTTTAAATACAAATATATTTGTGTAGAAATGTTTTTATGCTTACAGTTTACAGCTTACAGCGCAGACTAACATTTACATTTCAATTCAAATAAAATATAAACTTGGATGTTGTTGGAATTAAAAGCCATGTCTACAGTGTAACAAGACCATAGCTTTGATACCTAGTTCGGTCCTCACAAACTAAGTATGTGAGGACCAAACCATACATGGCAGTCAGCGAGTCTGACTGCCATGTATGGTTTCTTGTGTGTCTATTCATACCCTGTGAAGTTGACTTGTGTATGTAGCCTCCACGGCTATTTTGTGGAGTCGTCATATTCAGAGATTTCAGCTACAAATCTTTTGGGATAAGTTTTTACCTGCTTGACATGAAGAGACAGACACTTTTTGCCCATTTCTTCATCACAAAAGAGCTAAGTCTTATTTAACATGACCATTCTAAGACATGAATATCCTTTGATTTGAACTATTCAGTTTTAGCTTTAGCTGTCCATTTAGAACCATCCCGCGTAAATGTGAACTTCTACCCCATCCTGCAGCAGCTTTAACAGGTTTTCACCATACACTTTGCCATCATCAAATATGGTGGTGGTACTTTCACCACCTTGTTTCTCTGAAAGTTGCGTTCAGGGTCGTGTGCAGTGCTTTGCATTTGACCACAACGTGCTTGTTCTGTCCTCTACATGGTTTCTAAAGGTTCTAATAAGTTTGAACTCCTCCTGAGTCTCCGCAGTCCTCTGATCAATGTTCCCCTTCACAAACATCAGTTCATGTTGACGGCCATGTCCTGTTAGGCTTCCAGCTGGAAAACCCCACCATGGGATGCTTAACGTTTGTGGTGTTGCTTTAGAAAACCCTGCAGCAAAGTACAGCACACCTTCATTGGTAATCTTTAGGTTGTGTTCATTGGCCTTAATCATGCTGCTTCTTCATTAAATCTCTGTGGCTTTGGTTGCTCTGATTTATTTAGGGGTTCAAGATAATAGGTAAATGACTGAAAAGGTTAAATAGTAGCATTATTGTTCTACTATTTCGCAAGTTTTCAGTATTTTGTGTTGGTCTGTCACATAAAATCCCAGTAAAAAGTGTTGAACGTTTTTAGCTATACCATGACAAAACGACATTTGCTCTGCAAAGTTATGTTAAATTATTGTGTGTACCTCAGGGTTAACTTCATATCGCTTGGTATGAGTTTACAAAAAGGATCATGAACTTCTCAGAATGGGTGTCTGAGGAGGAAAGGAAATTGCTTTGGAGCATGACAGTATAGATTGGACTCAAGAAGTATCTGTGTGCCAAAACCGAGATCTGTGTGATGATTTATGCTGCCTGCATTGCAGTTCCAAAGACTGTTACCAAAATCTGCGTTTTTTCTCCCACATCCCCATGACAACCTTTTAAACAGATACGTTGCTTTTAACAGCCTTGTTCAGTATACTCTCTATTTCAGGTTTGTCATCTCAGAGAGATATAAATAAATGTCACTTGACGTGCCATAAATCAAAAGTATTGGTTTAGTATCTTTGTGGAAATTATAGCAACATGAGCGATGCTCCGGCTGCCTTGATTCTATCACCAGCCATTTATTGTAGCCCTCATGTAGGAAAAGCTTTGACATATTAGAAATACAGGAATCTCACGCGCACATGGATCAGTATGAGCCTGCATGCCTGTATTCGCATACGCCTACATTCTCAGAGCAAACCAACTCATTTTGAGGTAGCCTGGTATTAAATTTTTTATCAAAAGTGAAATTGGTACCGTTTTGGATGTCATATTGACAAGCTATTGTCTTGCGCTTCCGTACAGACAGATTCTCCATCTAAGGATGGATAGAGCCCTCATAGACTGCCAAAAACTTTTCGTTTGCGTCAACTCAAACTCACAAAAACAGAAAATACGCTGTAACGTTTTTTCCAGTTTATGCTCAAAATGTCCCTGTGAGCAGCTGAAGGAAACATTAAGATTTTACTTTAAATGATTTAACCTAAACTTTTGTTTAAAGCTCTATACACACAGCTCAGCCCAAAACTTTATTTTTCCAACCTCTAAGATTTTGAGCTCATCGTTTTAAATATGTCGTCAAAATTAATGTGGAAACAAGCAAAAAGCTACTTGGCAATTATTAGAAGGTTGTGATTAGTTTACACCTTAATAAATATTTTAAGGTTTCAACAGGTATAAATCAGTTTTGAGTTGGTATTAAAAAAATTAAAGTTAAATAGAGACATAAATATTTCCTTTTCTAACTAGAGACTCCTTAGATTTTTTTTGAGAGGTTTGTTTAATTTACTATCAAAAGCATCTTGATTGAATGGAAATACTTTTAAATCTAAATCTGTCAGATGTGTGAATGATTTGAACAACATGAAGATTTCTTTATGAATTTGTTTGCATGTCCTGCAATTACATTATTTTCCTTTACATATTTTTCCTGTATGTCTTCCTATTATTTTTTTAGTTACATTTATTTGTCACCTTTCTTACCGTCTCATTATATCTCTCTTTTTTTGTATTTTGCAGACAAAGTAAATATTATTTTGCTCTAATGTCCTCCTGCTGTACATCCAGCTTTTCACAAACATATTTCTGGATTTCTCATTAATGCTACCTTTAGCTCTGCAGACTTTGCCGCAGTATAGCATCTTTCAACCTTTGCATTCAGGTTCACTTATAAAATTAGACTAATGGCAAGTATAACATTAATATTAAGTACCATTTGAAACATTTCATGTATGTTTTTCTCCCCTCTTTCCATTCGAAATGGACTTCTCATTGTTATCTGCAGTGTGATTTTGGCTTTTGAGCGTGTCCATGATTACAGTACATTCAGGCTCTGAGTAATTTGCTTTGATTGTAGAGTGGCTAATCAGAGGGTCAGGAAAATGTTACCGGGCTCCTTCAGAAGAAAGATCGTGCTTCATGCTGTGATCATCTGCGTTTTCTGTTGGATTTTTTTTTTTTTGTGCTCTGAAATCAGCTCTGACCACTGAGGTTGCTCGTTGGTAGCAGACTCGGAAAGAAAATCTTGTCTAATAGCCACCTCGCCCTCTGAAAAATAAAAATTAATCCGTGGCTTAGATAAATCAAACTTGTGCTTGTCTTCCTTTTCAATCTGTGTCTGCCCAAATTTAATGCATACGTCTAAAAAAGGCATTTATCGTCATTTTTGGATTTCCTGTCCAATTATGTTCACACCTCTTGCTCACAACAGTTGGATTTATTTCTGTCACCAAGGACGAGAAACTATTCGGCACAAATTTGGTATCGTAAAGTTAAGATTTATGTCCCAGTTCATCCAGGGAGGAGGAGAAACGCAGTAAAAAAACTATATATAGCAGTAGCTATGTACCCAACAAACCGGCACCTTATGAAAAAAAATTAAAAGCTCTCTGTTTGAAGCCCAGACTGCTTATGATTCAGCAAGAATGACACAGGGCTGTAAACGGTCAACTTATATAGCACTTTTCCAGTCACTCTGACCACTCAAAGTGCTTTACACCAGAGCCACTGTCACTCACAACCGTGCACACTGCTCCACTGGTCAGTAGGAAACTTGGGGTTTAGTGTCTTGCACAGGAGCACATCAGCAGCAAAAGACAGTCGGATCCTGTGGGTCGATGTGGCACATCATTATTCACTCTTTGCACTCACTAACTTAATATACTCACCTTTTCATTGTCAAAATGGGCTTTTGTTTGTTTTTGTTTGGTACTTTCAACATTTTCTATTCATAGCTCAATGATGAGATGATGAAGTCATATAGTTAATATGATTAGACACAGAGAGATTCTATACATATAATTCTATTCCAAATTTATTTTTCATAATGCTGCATGGTGTGGTATTGCCTGAGTAGTCATTTCATTAGTGATAATTTGGAAATAATTAGATTGGAGATTCATTAGACAGCAATTACAATGCTTAATGGTGTACAACACCATACCTAAGCAAGCTGTTAATTGTTATTATGATTATTATGGAATGCATAATTCATGAAGTAATAACGTAAACGAAGTGAACAATGAGAAAAGTCAAGTATTTAGAAACAACAAAGTGCCAGGGTTTCTTCATCACAAAACACACACACACGTGGTGGAAAAGGTCGGCGTCTGGTCAATTATTTAATAACCTGTCAATCACAAGCACACTAACAGCATTAAATAAGATCAAAATTACATTCCCAAGCAGTCCGGCTCTGAGGAGCCACGCAAATTTCAGATGATCTTGAATCACCTTCAGATCCAATTATTTTTATGTTTCTACAGAAAAAAAGGAAAATATTTGCATTTTACCATTGTTATCATCAAATTAGCTTTTTTTATGTTAGACATTTGTGTAGTTTTCCAAACACACACACAGAGACACAATCTGATACCTGTAGTTTTCACTGTCCATTTCATAGCATAAATACAATTTACAATTTCTATTTGTTCAGCTTTTTCATGCTTGCCTGTTGATTCCAAACTACTGGAGATGCACCACAGCACACGTTTGATTGGTACAGAATCGATTACGTAGAGACGTTTGGAAATTCTCCAAAACCTAAATACCAATTGTAAAGCCAATAGCAGTCATGTCAGACAACAGGCTCTGCAGTGAAAAGCTACCTTCTTTTTGTAATCAAGCATACATAGCCTTGTGCCGCCTTGATGATGTCATGAAGGAAGGACGTACTGTGGCTCCAGCAGCTGCAAAATGTGACAAATACCTATATTTTCCACTAGTGAAGGTTAGCACATCACAGTAAGATACCGCTTTATAATCATTCTAGAATTATCTTTGCCACTTTTAAACATATAGTTAACTTTTCCCATTAGAGTCTGCTCTAAAGTTTGCTGCTTCACCTTTATCTACAGTTTCAGAATTAGTTGTTGCATCGGCAGGGCGACTATTTTATTTATGCTGAGAGATAAATTCTGGAGTAAACACACAAAATGGTTTCCAATTTTAAAATAGTCCAAAATTCCTCCGAGATGCAATCTGTTTATCACGGAAAAATAACGTTACGTAATGGGCAGCAAATAAATCAGATTTTTCTCCTAAACACTTTAAAACTTGGAACGCTTTTGGAGGCTAATAAAATATTTGTGACTTCCTGACGTCACAGTGAATGACAAAAACCTGACTCGGCGTAGCTTCTGTGAATCACCAGAGTTTGTGTACTTATATTATGCATGCTACACATGTTTACATCAGAGAAGAATGTGACAGCCGGGGACACTGAATGCTGTGTTATATCTTAATAAATTAGGAAGTGTGCTCTTATGACATTTAGAAACTCTCGACTCGGATCAGTGATTAGGCTCCTCATGCTTGTGTGGCAGTGCATAAGGTACCGCGTGTCTGCAAGTGCACACCTTAATCAACTTCTTTTTGTGTGTGGGCGCGCACGTGTGTGTCAGAGCTTCGTTTTGCTGACTCGTTTATTGCTGTTCCAGGTGAAGGAGCATAAGAACAGCAGCGTTTCAGGGGCTGTTCTCAAGCACCACTGAAGCCACAAATTTGATTATATTTTTTTCCTTGCTCACAAGTATTTTTCCTTGCTCAAGTTCTGTGCACAAGGCCACCACATACACACACACAGTGCCACTTCTGATCTTATCAGCTTACATTAAGCATCCTAAATTGCCATTCTCTTCAGCTTTTCATGGAGCAGTAACCTTTTGTCCTGCTGAACCTCTGGCATTTATTTTAAACCTTACATGCACTGTTCAGTGGAAAGATTGCTTCAGTGTTTTTGCTTTAAACAACACTGTGAGAGTTGTTGCTAAATCATGAACCTCCAAGTGCAAATAGTGGAATACTTCATTTACAGGTTTTAAATGAAAGTTTTTTTCTGTTTTTGGTCTGCAAGTGTCAAAATGCAGATAGGGCTGGCAGTGGTTGGAAACAGAATAGTTTGACCAAATAAAAGGAACTTACAGCAAAAATACAACAATTTCATTTTGTGGAGCATGGTCAGAGGACTGAGAAATGAATGATGCTAGAGGAGGGGATGACAGGAACAGAGAGAGGCTTAAATATTGAAGCTGTGATTGTTGACAAGATGCAGGTGGTTAATTACAAAACAGGCAGACATATGGAAGATGAAAAATAAAGAGAAGGAACGCAGAAGATCTACAACCAAAAGAGAAAATGCCTGGCAAAGAGTCTAAGATATACAAATACAACAAATGGAGAAAAAAAACACAAGAATAAACTAATAAGCTAAATGGCAGAATGTGTATGGCAACATCTTCTAAGTAAAAATAATAATTAGCTAAATATGGTAAAATCTCCTAAGTGACAATAAAGAACACAAAAACAACTGAAAATCAAAACCCACTCAGGGATTGTGACGGTAAGCAGCAAGTGTCAGTGGAGTTGATGAACCTCTGTTCAGCTGAGAAAGTAAAAAGTCGTCAGTGTCATAAAAAGTTTGTGATGTGAAAAATGGAGACATTGATGTTGTGTTCTGTGGTTATTCCTTTAGTTATTTGACTATATTTTCAGTAAAGATTGCATTACTTGCACATTTTAAACAGTCTTGTTTGACAAAGCAACACATCTTATAATTTACGTCACGTCACATGTAAACTTACTTATTTTGGCTCTGATCCGGATTCAGTTAGGAAACACACTTTAGATTTATTTTGAGCCTAAATATATTCATTAGTGAACTGAGAAAGGTGCGATTAAATGTGATCCATATTCATAGAATGTTGAATTGTTTTATTTTTAATCAAGATTAACATGCAAAAGACCCAGCAGCAGTTGTTTGTAACTTGCAGGCTGTTGTTTGAAGTCAATTGAACTTGACCAATAATCTCTCCTAATTTATAACAGTCGACTGAAATGGAGCAGGATGAAACCGTAACAATGGAAATAAGATATATTATATCACAAAATAATAGACAATGTAATTTGTAATTAAAATGGGAATCTGTCAAAAAACATAAACATCCAGTTTAATAAAACTATCGATGTCAGACTGATGTAATGGGCAAGAATGAATCAGAATTGATTTATTAAAAGGTGTCAATCCTTCCCTTCATTTGCTTCCATCGCTCCAAACCCTCCATAAACAGAACAGGATGACAAGAGTTGGATTATTTCAATGAAAATCACATCAAGTTTGTCATCTGCGCCAGTGTCACATATTTCAGTAAAATTATTTTATGTGCACTTCCTCTAACAAATACTAACAACTGAGTAAAACTACTTCTATTGCTATCCATATGATGAATAAAAAAATCAACACGTACCAAGAGTAGCAAATATTAGCTAAGATTAAGTAAAACTGGTAACATATTTCAAAGAGTAAGAGAAATATGTTATATTTGTGTCACTGCATTTGTGCTATCATAAATGATATGATTTTGTTTGGATGTTGGGTTGTGAAGGCAGGTATTTGGCAAGCGATGTCGAGCTTTTATGATTAAAACAGTTCAGTCTGTGTCACTTTCATCAAATAGAAATCGCAACCATCTTCAGCTATTGAAGTATATTTGGCAGGATGACTCCTACAGGGACCCTTCTGCACTTTCTTTTAAATGTAAATGTGGGCTCCCTGAGGCTGGCAGAGCCTCAGCTAAACCCCCCTATTCCTCCTATCCAGAGCACAGAAAAGGGCAAAATCAGTGGCAGACGCGACACCGGCTACGTTTACATGAACACGGTACTGAAACCAAAAATTATCCAAAAGCACATCAATGATTAAACCAGAATAATATCTAAAGCCCTGCAGGTTGAATCAGATAGTGGCAGTAATCCCAATCACTTACGCATCAAGACAATGATCCAAAGCCCAGCAGGGCCACACCTGAATGACTTAAAAGGAAATAAAAAAAATTTTTTAAATGAAGTTCAGCAGTGGCTTTGGCTGCCTGGAGTCATAGTTTTGTTTGTCCTTAGTGGATGAAATTATCATATGAAAACTGCAATTTTATTTACTCGGCTTACCTTTACCCAAAATCTGATTTTTGGACAATGTCTAGATATTTGGTGTTCCCATTTCTAAAAAAAATATTATAGATGTGGGTTTTTTTAGTGTTTTCACACTGTGAATCAGATGCTGATTTTAGCATAATTAACAGATAACAGCTAACGAGTTGCAGAACTTTGAATTTGCTCTGTCATTTGCTAAATAATAACCACAACCCTGCTACACAAACACTGTAAGAATATGTGGTAACACTTTATTTGTAGGGGTGTGCATGAGATTGACATAACACCGTCATAAATATGACATAACATCTGTCATGAACAGGAAGGAGTCTTCATAAATGCTTATGACTGTTTTCATGAAGTGTCATTCGGTAAATAATGAAATTTTTATTGCAAAGTTGTTAAAAGTTGCATTAAAAGTATTAAAATTGCCAACTTTGCATTATTCAGAAAATATTAACAATTTCAATGGAAAATTGTAATGAAACTTACATTAAAAGTCCATTAAAAGTGCAACAAAATAGATAACATAGGGATGAGATGTTCTCCAAACAGCTGGCGACAACTTCACCTCTTCCTGTGGCGTCTTATGAGAAAGACGCTGAATCAGAGGAACAGGAGAACATTTTCTTTGTTCACAGTTTGAGAACAAAGAAAAATCTCGGTGTACCTTGGTATTCCTAGCTGATTCTGTCAACAACAAAAGACACCAGAACTTCTCCTCACTTTACAATAAGTCTCAAAATAGATACAACAAGGTGTCGAGCTTAATGCTCCCACCTTCATTTACATAATAATAACAGCTCACAATTATCGCAATAGACAAAGTGGCGTGTGTGGATTTCGCTCCATCAACCACATTTCCACGAGACGTTTGTGATGTTTTAACATCAAAGATCTTGTGGAATTACATCTCATTTCAGCCCTCAAAATCTAAAACGACAGACATCTACAACTTAAGTCAGCTGTTATAGAAATGCGACACTCGCTGTCAGGCATCACCGTGTCCTACATGCTCTGGACGGCGACATGAAGCAAAACCCCTGATAATGGTCAACCTGTGTTTACAGGCAGAATTGTCTCGCATTAGAGCTCCACTACCAAAGCACACAGAAAACATCCATCCGTTTTGTCAGCTTGCTCTGTCCAGCTGCTTAGAGCTGTCTACTGCAGCACATTATACAAGCACTGTTGGAGTCTATCACTACTTGTTTCAGCAGCCTGGAGAAGCAATAATTAGAAAGTATAGTACCAATATCAGAACCCAGTTAACCAGTGCAGTTTGCACTTCCTGATGCCCAGTCGTCAGATCAAATCGATTTAATTTGTCATTCTTGTAAGAAAAAGATTAGGTGTGTTTAAGATTGCACCATGCATTCTGAAAGCACTGAAAGCACTGCTATATGAAAGAGGATCAGTGAGATAGTTCAGCTGCAGCTCTTTGGGAAACTTTTGGCAGCTTTGAAGAGCCCACGTCATTTTATCTTCAGGGCTACTAGCAGTGGGGCGTTGGAAGTCGTCATGCGTCGCCATGACTATGTTTTTCTTTTAAGCCAATCATTTCCATCACATTGTCATTTTGATGTATAAATAGTTTCATAAGGCATCTCCGCCCATCACATTATGATGCTAAGGTATTCACATATGTTTCAGCGTGTCGCTGCTCCGCGGCTGCTGGTGTCATGGTGATTAATAGGTGTCCTCACCGTGGCTAAACAACATCCTTTCAGCACTCTGTGCTATTCTGAGTGATTCCGTCGTCAGCGTCCCTGGCCGTACCTTGTCAAGTCCGATTCCCTGTCCCGTCTGGTCCCTGAAGCCTGAAGGGCCAGCTGTTCTTAACCTCAGGGCTTAGAATTTACTGAGTCTTTCCCGCCTAACTCTGGCTTCCCTCTGGTCATCTATCAGGCTTCAGATGTTGTCAAACCGGAGCTGACTTAAATGTTTTGAAGCTTGGGCCACACGGCCACAGGCCGGGCCTTTTGTTGTTAATTGAATCTGGCCCAGTGCCGAAAGTGACAGTGGAATGAGCAGAGGGTCATGAGATCATGACTACAAACTTGAACATTAGAGTTTGACCCAAGACCGCACACTAGTGTCTTCATGGTTGGTCAGATGGGTTACTTCTCAGCTGACTCCAACATTTCAGTCTCAGTTCATTATATGAAAAAAAAAAAAAAAAAAAAATTGTTATCATGGACAGTTTTCTTGAAAATTTCTCTATAATGTTTATCATGGTTTGATTTTTATCAGCTGTTTTCTTTTAAAGGGATACACAGATACGACGGGCCTGATCTGGAGAGAACGACTAAAAATAAATGGATGGTTCCAATCAGTCCTGATTGCAAAATCTATCCGCAAACACTCTGCTCCACTCTAGACCCCGACACTCTTCTGAACCCTCACTGCTCCTTCTGGTTCATGCGTGATGTTCTGTTTTGGTCGGGGCTCCTGCAAAGGAAAACTTGTCTCCTCTGATTTATGACTACGGACTTGGAAAAACAGTGCAGTAAAAAGTATTTACGCCATAAAAGATTTATTCTGCTTTTCCTCTATCTGTCACACCTAAATGTTTCACATCATCAAACACATTTTAATGTAAGACAAAAATATTCAGAGTAAACACAGAAAGCTGTTTAAGAAAGAAAATCCGAAACCCTCTGACATTTAGTGTGGCATCGCTCTGCTGCCCTCAAACATGAAGAAAATAAGAAAATATTTTGAAACTGAAATAGATTAAAATCTGCTTTTATAAAAAGGCTACACATATTTCTAATTTTAAATGATAGATAGATAGATAGATAGATAGATAGATAGATAGATAGATAGATAGATAGATAGATAGATAGATAGATAGATAGATAATTACTGTTTACCCACTCTTTGAAAAATGTTTCATTTGACTAATTTCACAGTTTAAGAACAAAGAATGAATTTGCATGAAATTATCATTAAAAAAGGTAAATATCTTGGATTTCCTCACACAAGGACACCCTGCTTTTAAATCTGTTCACAATATTTACGGCGATGTTGACCAGACAATGAGGCTCTGCCAAGGTTTCCATGCTGTAACTCACTGTACGTTTTGAAATGCTCTCGACTTTCTTTATATTAATTAATCCTGTGTCCTTCTGTAACATTGAACCTCCTCACTGTATGAAGCCAAAATACTTCCATCTGCAGACTTACTTGACTTGGTTCCTGTTTTGACTCCTACGTTCTTCAGATGTGGTGCCTTGGTTTACATTCTCATTCTCAGAGCGGTTCTCTGTAGACTTATGTTGACTTGTCCGAATGATGATTTGCATATGTTGGTTTTATCTGTGATAAGGTCACTTGTAAACTTTAATTGCTGTGACTTTGCTACTCAGGCTGTGTTTCTTCATTAATGCTTTCGGGTGAAACTGCACTTCTATTCCTTAGTCATCCAATCCTTCCTCGGCGCTAATAAAAGATTTCTGACTAATAAATACAGTAATGTGTTAAAGTTTCCTTTGATATTCATTTCACAGTTTTCTTTGATTTTTTTTCCAATTTCTAGCTTCATATAATGTTTAAATGTGTAAACTGAAGTTTCAATGCGCCTACATGTGAAGCCTTTGCATATAACTAGCTGTATGCAATCTTTTCTGTCCTTGAGATTAATTTCTCATGAAAAAAAAAAAAATACCGTATTTTCCGCACTATAAGGCGCACCTAAAAACCTTCAATTTCCTCAAAAGCTGACAGTGCGCCTTATAATCCGGTGCACCTTATATATGGACCAATATTGAGCCACAACAGGTCTAGCAACTACGGTAATAGTTGTCAGATCGCTGGTTTGTTAATAAAGTTTGATAATACATTGAAAGCCGGGAGATTGGGGGGGAGGGTGAGGAAGAGAGACAGAGGCTGCGGCGGCAGCGTGTCGGTTGGTCTGTGTTACCCAGAAAGCAGTTGGGCACAATATCGCAACACCAAAACCATGAGTGAAACAATGACTGGGGCAGCTACTATACTCGGGGACCATTTCTTTACAAATGTGGATGTGTAATAATAGAGTACGGAACAAACTGGCAACCCAAACGTGCGCCTGTGCGCCTTATATATGAAAAAAAGTTTTAAACTAGGCCGTTCATTGAAGGTGCGTCTTATAATCTGGTGCGCCTTATAGTGCGGAAAATACTGTAATTTCTCTCCTCAAAATTGGCGTCTTGATTGGCATTTTGAAGTTGAATATTTGTATAAAAAAAGATTTTATGTCAGTTCTCAGTAAATTCAGCGCACATACTAAGAACATTAATCTTTCATGTTAATACTTCTTGCAAAAGTTTTCAAGACACACACTTATTACGACTTCCTAACACAATTCTACCATTTTCAGACTCCTCAATCTCTGAAACTTGCAAGGTTGTCGGTTTGACCTCTTGACCTTTCTTTTATACTTGTCATGTATCGTTTTGTCATTGTTGTGCTCAACCCAGAGGAGTTTAGAAAGACAGTGGAGGAGAATTGGTTTTTACAATAGTACCTGCAAAAAGTGGCGCACATTTACTTTCCTCCAAAACTTTTTAGGATCATTTTTCACTGCAGGTCTCTGAGGAAAATGGTACAAACTTTAGGATTTCTGTCCTGTTGGAAACTAAACCTCTGATATATAGATATATCCTTTGCATAATCTTACCATGCTTCATTTCAGGCTTACTCTCTATTTATTTCCATCCATTAATTTTAACCAGCCTTCTAGTCTCTGCTGTAAAAAAAAATGGGATCATATTTCACTCTTGGTGAATTGTGGCATATTCATGGTGATGAGTACAACACATGTATGCCAAAATGTTACCTGTTGGTCTCCTTAGTCTCTAGATTTTGTGCACAGAGGACTGAATATGAAAGGCGCGTCTTGCCTTGCAGATTTTTATTTTAAAAATATGTTCAATTACATATATAATTTTCTTTCCTCTTCATAATTACTCTGCATCTTCTAAGATGATAAAATGTGTATAAACAAAATTGCAAAAGGGAAATTAACTCTTTATTGTCTCAGTACATTTTAGGAAAACCAGGCTACTCTGCCACCATCCTCATTCCTCTTTCTCAAGTGTTGTGATTTTTATTTTTCCTCTCTTTTTGCCAAGGCAACCTGCCTGTTCTGGGGAAAGTAGGCCATTTGTGCTAATGACTGACAGTGGATTTGTGTGACACTTGAAGTCTGCCACATATTCAGTGGTTTATTTCTGGATCTTTAGTGCATTATCTGTTAACTTTGTTTTTGTTTGTTGGTTTTACTTTGTTTTGTTGTTGTTGTTGTTGTTGTCCTGTTTTTTTCCAGATGAACCTTCTGGCTCCTCTGGTCTACAGAGTTTAGCATCTGCCTCTCGTCCACAGCATTGTGGGATGGTTATGTAAGGCGGTACTGTCGTGCTGCGCCCTCAACGGCTCGCCACGCTGATTGGTGCAACGTTATGAAATGTGACACAAGTTATTTGGTTGTCACCTTAATTATTTATATACACCTCTGCTGGATGTGAAAATTGGGTTGTTGTGCTCCGCTGTGCAACAACTCCTTCATTCTCTCTGTGCAAAAGTGAACGTCAGGAGAGCGTTCTATGTGAATGTAAGAGCAGCAGATAAAGTATTTCTATTATTTATTGTTTTACTGCTTTAAGGACCTGATTTATAATTTATGACGTTATACATTTGCGTGAGTTGTCATTCCAAGAGGTTGCACCTTTTTTTGTTTTCGCCGTAATCAAATTTGCCGTTAAGGGTGTTAGACGTAATGCCTGGAGATTTACCGTATTTCCTACTCCACATATGCACAAAGAACCTCTTCTTCACACAAATTGCCACGTGGATTTATGCATCTCTCCCTGTCTGTCTCTTCTCACCAGATTACATGACAGCGTTTTGCACCAGGGTACCACAGAGAGCACGGGTGAAATTTATTGGCGAGGAGTTCCTGCCATTTGACACACGGGATGCGGCTAACAGATCTCTTGCCATTTCACGTCTCCTCCGGCTCCTGTGCAATGCTGACCTTTTCCTGCCTCCGGCTGTATATTTAAACTGTGAGAACCAGAGACTTACGGTGCCATGGGAAATTTTTTTATTAGCAACGCTCTCCATTTGTCTGACTTAATTCAGAGCTGCCGCGTATTTACGGTCCTCCAGAGCAAACAAGGGCGCCGGTGACAAACCTCACCATCAACACCTTAGCGGGGGTTGATGTGCAACGAAATGTTTCTTTAAACTCTCCTGGAAAAAAAAAACCTCCAGCATTAAACTGCTGCTTCTTTTCACAGATCTTATAACCTGAGATGGAACAAATGGACTAGTTTTAGATGACTTCCTGTAGATACGAACTTCAGACTTTTTAGGATTTGTAATCCTAAGGTCACACAACTACTAGAATGAGTTCACAATCACACGGAAACCTTAAATTTAGAAAGCATTCATATCTATTTACCTTTTTTTTCTTGTGTAATTTTATAGTTATACATAGACCAGTAAAAATAGTTCACTGAAAAGTGTGGCATGGATTAAGCCCCCAAATAAGCTGCCTTCAGACGTCACACATTATCAGACAATGGAAAGAGAAAAACTGGGCAAGAGGCCCACAGTTACTCTACAGAATCTCTAGAGATCTAAAGCCAAATTTAGCTTTTTGGCATGAATAAAAAATGACAATTTGAATTTGACACACGGTGGTGGCAGCATCATACTTTTCTTCAGCAGGACGATTATGTATTAACTCACTGAAAAAAAGACCTGGTGGAGACTAAACAACACTCAAAATGGTTTGGAGATTCAACTTTAAGCAGGGCAACACTAAACACTTAAGTGTAATAAAATGATTTAGATCAAATAACATGCATGTGTTTTAATAGCCTAGTCAAAGTCCAGACCTAAATCCAATGATGAATCTTTTCCAAGAAGAGTTGCTGGTTCATATTAATCCTTTAGAGAATTTGTGACAAAGTTCTGTTAGGAAATGTTCAAAGTTTAAAGACATACCCCAAAACATTTGATGCAGTCGCATCAACGTGTGGTTCAAGAAAACATTAATATCACATTTTTTTAGATTGTTACTCGTAAAAGGTGCTGAAAACCACACACACTTCACTTCACAATCATGTGCAGGCCTGTGTTGTTGCATAAAATCCCCACCACAAAGCTTTGAATTATCTGCATAATATGTGAGAACGTGTGAAAAAGTTCAGTGGTTATGAACACTTTAGGCACTGAGAGTTATTTCTCACCCAGCCATGTTTCAACCTTCACTGATGTCTTTTATGTCTTTTTTTTTGTTTATTTGCAATTGTAGATCTGAGTTGGGAGTTCAGAGGGTTCTCCAGGTGGATCTGAAAATGGAGAGCTTCCCACAGCCGACAGGCAGCCGCTGGATGGCCTGGCAAGTGGAATACCCGACCAGCCGCGCCATCACAAAAGAGGTCGAGACAGAGATTCGCCTGGCGCAGGAGGAACTGGCAGGCATTGTGCCTCTGGCCATGGTGAGTGATGTCTCATCCAGCTCAGTGGAGCATCAAAATACACGGCTCCTCTCTTCTTGCTCTGCATGTAAAATCAAGTATTTAAGTAGTTTCAAGCACAAATTTATGCCCCGATCCTGTGCTCATGGGTTTTCATAACAGGAAAAAAAAAAAAAAAAAACTAACCTAACTACCGATGGGGGATAAATTTGACAGAATGACATATTCAGGACACGGTCTTGTTTCAAAACAAATACAAAAGAAATCAAAATTATGCAATGAATTTATACATGTTTAAAGTAACCGTAATATTATTAGCACACACTTTGTTGTAGTTTTGTTCACATACTTTAATTAGCAAATAAAGTAAGTATTAGTGCAATTTATCTTCGAGCAGCATCAACAACTCAGAGAAACACACCTGAAAGCTCAGGAATAGGATTAAGAAAATTACTGTAGCGTAATTAGGTTATAAAATAATAACCCGGACAATATCCCGACTTCTGGTGCTTTCAGAGAACATCTGTCTCATGCCACGACACAGATGGAGCTTATTTTCCATTTAGTTGATCAATTGACCAACATGGATTCTACTTAAGATATCGCAGTGTAAGGGGAAAGTCACTTTGAAAACCAAGTTTTTGCTTCATATAAACCACAGTAAAATACAAACGGCTTTCACACACATACATCCAGTCTTCACCTCTCAGACCTTTGCTGCTTTCGTAAGGAAAGTAGAGGCGGTGATATCCTGCAGGCCGGTGGCCCGTAGCATGCATTTAGGATGGGGGGGGGAGAGAAACGAGAGCGATGTAGCTTACCACAGGTCTGAGATTGGATCTGGTTTTAACCTGAGGGGGAAGCCTGGAGCCGTGTATCTTTATCAGCAAGGCGCAGGGTGTCTGCTGCTTGAGATTCACTCTTATAAAAGTTCACACGGGTCACCCTTCATACGTTTCTGGAGCTTTGTTGCGCGTCCCAGAGAGCGCTGCTGCCTCTGACGCGGAACGGCAGCGTACAGGTGGGCTCTGCGAGAAACATCAGCTGCGTTGACGAAAAGAATAAAATTAAGGACCTGGGTTACAACAGTGCTGATTGCTAAAAATTAAAAGAAAAAAAAAAGATTGTAATTATTGTTATTTTGCGACCTATGATGTGTAGTCTAGAGACCCGACTGTTGTGTTATTCCCATTCTCCAAGTATAGCCCGTAGCTATGCGGATGATTGATGCCTGTGGGCGGCTGTTCCTGGATTTAGAGGAACACGAGGCATCCTCACCCACTGATCCATTCTCCGGATAATTGCAGCGGCGTCTCTAACGCTCCCGTATTATCCGACTTCCTTTTCATGTCACTGACGTAACACCCTGCTTTGGGTGCTCCAGGAACACAGAGTCGCTCCCACACTTTTAAAAATGAGAAAAAAAAACCCGGCAAAGACGATTGTGTGAGATTCTTTTCAAAAGGCTTTATTCGACAACAGTAAAACGGAAAAATAAAAATCAGAGTTTTTGCACGTATTTTTGTATTTGTGTTGTTAATTTACAGTAGTGTGGAGCACAAATGAGCGAAATATATAGATTTATATTTTTAAGACAGAACATTCTTTCTCACACTGATGGTTCTGCTCATTTTACACCGTGAGCCATTTTTATTGCTCACCATAAATCATATGACTTTTTCTTTTTAATCATAGCAGCAACAATCCATCTCAATGAAACCAACATTAACATTATTTCCTGAACTTGGCTAAATCAGTCAGACAGGAGGACTTAGATGGCAAACAGGAGGTAAAGATGATGTTCGTGTGTGTGTGTGTGTGTGTGTGTGTGTGTGTGTGTGTGTGTGTGTGTGTGTGTGTGTGTGTGTGTGTGTGTGTGCATTTTCTTCCTTTTCTTCCATTGGATTTGCTATGTTCGGTGTGCAAACCTGTAAGCCAGTACAGCGGCTGAAGAAGGAAGTTGTACTATTTCCTTTAATGAAAAAGATTTTGACAGCAGAGCATAATCTGATACTCTGCTCTGCAGTTGTTTGTAAATTATTTTACAAGAACATCTCAGGAAATTACAATATGTTCATAAAGTTTATTTATTTCTGTGATTCAATTCAATTACACACTAAACAAAACAGGGCATGGATCCAATTGGCCAATCAGTGAAACTGCCGAGGTGGTTTTTTTTGTTGTTGTTTTTTACATTTGTATTAAAGTTATCAATAAGTCATGTTAGTGCAAATTGAGACAGATAATCTGAAAAGTCTGGGCTCCTCCAAGAGCTATTATATTACCTGAAGAAATTCACCACTCTGTCAAGAACGACCAATCAGAGCCAAGTGGAAGGTCCTAGCGCTGTCAATAATTCTTGTGAGTGCGCTGCAAAATGTGCTGAAGGCAGAGAAACAACTTACAGCTCCAGGAAAACTGTGTGCAGATTCTGTGAGAATGAAACAACGCTTGCCTTGTTGGCAAACTCAAAAGCCAAGATGAAACTCGGAAAGTTGGAGGATTGTTTGAAATCCATAAGGCAAGTTGATGCAAGAGCGATTTGAGGGCAAAACCAGTCACCAAAAACAACAACATGTGGCCAACTTTACCTTTAAGCTTAGCTTCTGCTTCTCTTACAAAAACATAAATGTACCTCTTGAGGAAAGAACAACCTATTAGACTGTTTTACTGGAGCAAACCTCCTGTAAAGCAGTTCAGCGTTTGACAATTTGAGAAATATTTTCAAGCAAAGCAGTGTTGATTGTGCTGTGTGGGAATCATGCTGTACAAATTAGCTTGCCTTCCACTCAACTTCCCATTGATATGCTTGGACTTTTTTTTTTTGCTCTGACCTTTTGTGAAGGTTGTTAGTGTTTACAGGACAGCTGTCAATTCACCACCCTTCCCCATAATTGTACAAGTCATTAAAATAACCATTGCATACCACTGGAATGTTTTTCCTTGGTGGCGACTGTAATATTGTACAATTTCATGAAAATGACAAAAATAAATGCGTTGGGAATTTAACATTTATATTTTGTTTCCCTGTTCTCCCATATTTTCATTCTTTTGAGATGCACTTGCATGTTTTCCAACGTTAGATTTGGTCACATGCAGTGGCTTCACGTTTCCTCCTGTGTGTGTTTTTACTCTTCCCTTTTCTTTCACAAGCAGCTTCCAGAGGTGCACAGCATCTCCTGGTTCAGCACGTAGCACGCACACACAAAAATACTCATACATGAAGACACATTCAGGACTCATTAACTCTGTCCATCTCCCTCGGTCCTCCTTTTTCTTTACCCACTTTCCCTCTCACCCACGCACGCACACACACTGTCACATGCTTAAAGTTTTTTACAATCTGCATGCCCCAATGTGTGAGAAGCACACAAGCGAGAAAAGGGAAGGCTGAATTAGATTACTCGGGATCACTGTGGCATGAAAAGCCGCAAAGATAAGGTCCTCTCCCTCCTCCCTGCAACACTCCTGGCAGATAGAAAAGAGGAAATAAGGTAATGTAAAAGCAGAGCCGACATTTCCCCCTCCGTTTACACACACACGCATGCACACGCTCACACACACACAGATTAATCAGCCCATACCATCACCTCCTCCAGAGAAAACATGTTCCAATTCTGATACAACAGGTTTTCCTGCACACAGACCTGAAGTCTGTAATGGGAGTGCTGAAGATAAAGAAGTCTCGCTCTTGTATATAGAATATTTTTATACTTGCATGCCTTTTAATGAGGACTGTTGAAATAAGAAGCGGGAGACCTGCCACGGTGTTAATCTCTTAACACAAATTCTGAGGCATGTTAAGTGAGCTTTGCTTTGCGTTTTCCTTACAAGAACATCAGTAGGAAGTTGGCTGCATAGCCCAGTTCACGCTGGTGATATAAGGAGGAAACGTTTTCAGATTAAAGTTTTCAATATTTGAAGGTCTCAGCTCGGGAAAGCGATCTGTATGTCAGTAAGTAAGCTAATGTCGCACAGCAGCAGCATATCCGAGAGCGTGACGCTTTAAAGGTAAAATCCAGCCGATTGAAGTTTTCCGAGTCTCAGTTTGTTCAGCATGTGAGCGATGTTGATTTATCCCTTTTGGCGAAATTTTCACTTCGCCGGTGGAGCCGGTGAAAACGCCACCAGGCCATTGGATTCCTGCAGCCCGTTTCATCTCAGAGGTGGAGACAAAACAGAAGGAGATAAAACGGGAAGCTTAGCATGTTTGAAACTCGCCTAAAGCAGCAAACTGGGCTTGGAGTTTATGATATCGAGTGACGTTTGGGATCCGCGGTGTCAAAAGTACAACACATTACACTGTGTTTCCACATTGATGGTCTTTACATAATTCCTGGTAAAAAAAAAACAAAAAAAACATGTGTAAATGTGTAAAAGCTCTTTAAATAAATGTATATTTTCTTGTGGTATTTGCATGTGGAAAATCATAAAAGTATCCAACTTTTTAGTTGAGTACATTGAGAAAAATCTCACATTAAGAAATAGTTGTATCAAAAAAGAAATGCTAGTGTGACAAATACTGATTCCCCTCTGCTGTTAAATTATTTATATGTGGTCTCTGACCATTTCCTTTTCATTTTTGGTTTTTTTCAGGCTCTCTAGGACTTCTAGAGTCTAGAGTACTTTCCTATGCCGTCTTATTTTCAGCTCACCCCACAGGTTTCCTACAGAATATCCTACAGTATTTAAGTCAGAGATATCCATTAAAGAACATTGTTTTTGATAAACCATTTGATACCCTACAATTTCAGTTTAGGCCCCACTGAATATATAAAATGTCCTGATATTTCAAAGCTTTCATAATGCCGTCTAATAAGCATCACAGATCCTCCTCTATGTAAGACAAACTGTTTTCCACTGACGATTGGCAACATCCAATTGGCATTTTTACTTTTTTTTTTATAACTGTGGACAAGTTTCGTGATTAATTATGCTGACAGAAAGTAAAAGCGATGGAAAAATATGAAAACATTTGAGGAAAGGGAAGCAAATCAGAAAAAAGATTCACTGTCAGTGGAGCAGAGGGGTAATCCCGAAATCTTTCTTTTTAATCAAGTTAAGAGGACATACTTCACAGAGAATGCTGAGGGCATCTGTTGACACAACTCAGTCTTTAGAAAGTCTTCTCATCTGTAATTAGCTCTAATTAGTCTAATGAGCTTCTACTAAGTCTTATAGCAACGTAAAGGCTGCTTTAATCAGGTTTTGACCCAAAAGCATTTCAAAAATTGAACGAAGGTCTGCACCTGACTATATCTCTAAAGGTTACAGCGTAATGAAGCTAATGATTGTTGGTAACGGGAAGTTTATTTTGGGTTTGGTCACATTTACGGCCCATTACTTCAGCAGTTTCTCCGACCCAACCGCTGTCCCCCTTTACGGCGCGCTGTAAAATGTTGCGGCCTTGCCGGAATGGTTTATTATTTTAAAAAAAGGCTTTTTATTGCACTACAGCAGCAAAGTGATAGGCTCTTCCACGGGTAACACTTGTGGGAAAGCAGCAGTGTTCTTCTGGGAGAGAAGTTTCTTTCTTTTTTTTTAGCTCTCTTTGAAGAAGGTTCCTCCTGTGTGTTGTCACATACCCACATGCACTGGGAGGGCTCAGAGCACCGCTCGCCACTTTGTCACCAATTTCGAACTGTGAAGCAGAACTTTTGCAAATGCAGCAATTATTTCAAAGCACCAAATGAAAGGAGTAGTCAAGAGTTTCAGCAAGTTCAGAGTGAGAAAATGCCTCTGTCAAACTGCGGCGCCGCTTATGTTTCTTCCTAAACTGCCTTTGTAGATTTGTTCCTTCTGTTTTGCTCCTCCGTGATTCCTTTCACTATTTATTTAATTTCCCTCCCCTCCCCCTGTTTCGACCCGGACAAGCATCCATTAGTATATTAAAAAATGTAGATTAATTGCCTCCCTTATCAACCTCTCCCTCCCTTGTTTTGTTGGCATTCCCAATTTTTTTCACTTGAGCTTCAAAATAGCAGCAGACGAGAGAGAGAGAGTGTGTGTGTGTGTGTGTGTGTGTGTGTGTTTTTTGGGTCATCTGGAGATGGATTTTAAAGGCAGTAATTGGATGCCTGAGAAGACTTTCCCACCGCAGCAGGAAGCTAGTTCATTATCTTTTAGCATTGTAAAGTAATACGCTGCTGTCCAGGCTGCCCTGGTCGTCATTACCCATGCTGTGGACGCCTGCTGATGGAGAGGGAGCAGGAGGACAGGGGCATACATCATATCTTGACTCATCAGTCTTCCCGTTCCAGCCGAGACACCAAACTGCGCTCGCTCGCACGCCCACATTCGCAGGCATGGAGATGAGGAGAGATGAAGGCGGCGGTTTTGTATTCACGTACTGCTCCGATGTATTGTTAAACAATACATCATCACCCTGGCCTTCTCAGGCCACTTCGCCTCTAACATGATAAAGCCATCAATCAGCATTGTCCAATGAATGTTTTACTTTGCTCTTTTCCATTCTTTTGCCCTCTGTCGCCATGCACATCTTCTCTGCCAGGCAAGTAAAATGAGGAGGACCATTTATCATCGGACATGAGCGCTTACAGATGCCAGATAATACTGTAGAAATGCGTCCCAGGCCCGTTTATTTTTTTTTTTTTTTTTTTTTTTTACTATTTATCCCAACGTTGCAGGCTGAAACACTATGAATTTGGCCACTGCTGCTAAACACCTCCAGCCCCTCCCACCTCAGTCCCTAGTGCCACTTTAATGAAATGGGATCAAATCTAGCATATTTTATTCTTCACACTGAATGAGTCACACAGTTTACAATGAGGGGCTGACGGATGGGCCACAAGTGTGAAACCATTAGCATTATACTACGGAGGCTGATGATGAAGCGGTAGCACTCATTGAGGCTGCCGCCGTATGTGCATGTGTCACCCTCCATGTAATGCTAATTAGGACAACAGATTGTGACAAATGCCTCTCTAATCCAGAACATGATGGCTCTCTTTGAGGCAGTGTGTCTTAAAGGGATCGCTCGTTTTGAAGAGAGGCTCTGTTAAAAAGGTTATTGACAGTTCATACCCAGTTGCCTTGCAGAAGTGATCCAACTCTGACTACTCATTAATCCTTTAAAAAGTAAATTATTTTACCGATTACTTGATTTCAAAAGTAACAACGTAATATTACAAGTTACTTTATTAGTTAAAATGTGATTACTGATTGGCCATGGTAGTGTGTTAGATTACTCTTTACTGAAGAAATAGTGGCCGTATTGGAGTAACACTTTACTGAGTAACATTACCCATGTCAATGTTCATATTTTACCTGTCATGTAGCTTTCCTGGTATTTATTGTAAATCCAGATTGAGATTGAAGTTTATTGCTAGCTCAAGAGGAGCCAAAACTAAAGCAGACTTCCGTTGTCTTACAATGACTCCAATCTGAGACAAAAACAAAAAACTCACAGTAGTTTAGTAAAGGCTATTTTGGAAACATTAAACCATTTCCACGTTTGCATTGGGTTGTTATTTTTTTAAACAGCCAATTATTTTTGTGGGATATGGAGGTTGGAGGCTGTGCGCCGCCCATAATCTTCCTGTGTGAAACCCTTGCTGATGACGGAACATGTTAAGCATTTCTCGTCAAAGTTCTTAGACATTCACACAAACTGCTCTGATAGTTTTTTTTTTTGTTGTTTTTATGTAACAAGGATTGTTTTGACTTTTAACGCTCTACAACTTCTGTTCTTGGCACATATCTCACAGGTGAAGGTTATGGGTCACCCATTGTCTCCTCTCAACTTCTCAGATCGCTGGTTAAAATGCTAATAAAATGGATTTCCATGAAACACAACTGCAGTAGGTAACAGATAGGCAGCTTGTCTGCTCAGGTAGAGGCTGTAATCAGCTACTTGGCAGTCTGACTAATTAAAGGCATAAAGGTATAAAATCAAGTACTGAAAGGCAACTACTTATTTCTGCATATATTTATGTGTCATTTTTGATTAACTACGCATCAAACTCAAAATTATAACTACATCTTAGGTATAATATTATAGTTATTCTAATCAATTATATATGTTTGTGTGTGAAAACCTCTGTGCATTTTTTTTCTTTTTCTTTTATAATGTGAGAGTTTCATTCCGACACATGAATTCTTATATCCTTATAATAGATCCTCACTTCAACTATCACTTCATGTCCAAGTGTCAGAGAAGCACCTTTCTGATGATGACAGGATGCTGGAAAAGAATCGTCAGCACCCACATGTTAATTTCCGATGACGGCACACGGGAGAAGTGGAGAAATGCGTGGGCCGTCTCACATCGCCGCTGCCGCTACACATGGGGAGGTGCTTTCATGAAAGGCAGATATTCTGAGGTTTAATGGCAAATCCCGTGTCACTCAGAAAGACGGCGTGCTCTGAAATCCTCCTCTAATTGAAATACCATAAGTGAGTGGGACGGTTTTGTTACCTTTCAAAGCTCTCTCATTACAGTGACACTCACACAGCCTCTGTCGCCGTTAAAACAGGCAGCCTCTCTGCGATGCTCCTGAAAGCGTCTTTACAAGTGAGGTCGAATTGCTTGTTTATGGTGTCTTTGCATTCCCCTGAAGATGACCTGAAAAGGATAGCTCTATTCACACGCAAAGCGCCACAGTTATGTAAAAGTTTGTTTTATGCCTACACAAAGTGGCTGAGAATGTTCCCAGTGGAACCACTTATGTTTTAGTTTCTCTGACTGAATTCTGCGAACCTTCCTACCTCTCCAGTCCTTCAAAATGATTCGTGCAGTAATGCAAAGACGCAAAATGTGTGAAGGGTTTTTAAGACAACCTCTAAATGACGTTGGCATATTTCAATATTCTGACACTCTTCTAGTTAGTTACGATGGCTTCAGTCCATTTTTGCTAGCCCGTAAGGGGAATGGGCATGTTTCCCTGACACAAGTGGGCTGCCATCAGGGTGGCCATGTGTACTGCCTGTTCTGCATCCAGAAAACGACGGCTAGAATAAGCAAAGCCAAGCAAGCTGGCAGCATGGATCTGGATTTTAGAGAGGTTAAGAACCGGGAGAGGGGTCACGGGGTCGTCCCCCTACAGGCAGGGTTGGCTGTAGGTGACGAACTCTCCATCGATTGGCTCTGTGTGACGAATACCGGGCTGAAATTAAGCAGAGTGGCACAGGCTGGCCCCTCTGGCGCTCAGCCATGTTTTCAGAGAACAACACCAGAGGCACAAGCGAAGGGGTTTGCTACGCCGGAGCCAGCATCGCTCAGCTTGCCCATCCCAAAGCCCCCCTGCTGGTGCGGTGAGGTGGCTTATCCCCCATGCCTGGCCTGGATTCTTTCATAGCTTCATCTTACTGCTATTGAAATACATTAGGGACATTCATTTCCCTCCCCGACCCACTGATCTAAATGTATCACCATAGTAGTATTCCTAAGAACTGTAGGGGATTTGTTCTATAAACTTATAATACAGTACTTCCATGCTCAGTCATGTTTTATTCAGGAGCTTCCTTTCAAAAGATGGACATGCAATTCATGGCCACTGGGCTCCTGAGGGTGGCTCTGTCCCTCTAGTGCCATCCTTCAATAACTCAAAAGTTTTGACGCTGCCGGTGCATTCTGTAGTCGTATGATGTACTTTCTAGGTCAAAATGATAAACTGGAAATGAATTTAGATATAATCAATAAGTATTATAACTGCACAAAGCTTATTGCAGATATTATCTTTGCTGTTGTTTTCTTGTGCCCTGAATAAAACGTGGCATACCATTTGATAGGCTTTTTGCATCACTGAAAAAAAAGAAAAAGAAAATCATGTTTCCAATTAGAGATGTAGAGTAAGGCATCAGGAACAAATTATCATGTACTTATTATTTGTGGTGGGATTTGTCCTGTCAGCAGCATGTCACTGTGACACATCCCCAGAGTAAAAGTTTTCCCATAAATCATGTGCAACTCATACATAATTTACAGTTGAGAGCAATCCAGTGTGACTAAAACGTTAATACTCCCCATGAACCGCCGTGTCGATTGTCATGCATAGCTGTGCGAGCAGCTTAAATGATGTTGGGGTTGTTTTGAAAGTTGTGAACGCAATATAAATCTGTGATTCTAATAAAACTGTGGCACTCTGACCTCCGTTACTGACACTTAAAAGAAGTTTTGTGATTATTTTTTTTTTTCTCTGAGGTGCAAAACAAGCATATTTACTGTGATGCATTTTTTAAGATAGCATTGCATCAGAAACATGAGGTGGTGCTTTCTACACGTGTGTTTAATTTACTCCTGAATACCAAAGTTGGATCTGGGAATGATATTAAACCATATTTTGTTTCACTTGTTTCAATTCCAGTTTTCAAAATCAGTGTGATTTGCTCATCAATATTTATGTGGATTTGTTCATTAGTATGGAACCTACTAATATATTCCTCTGTAATCTATATTTTCAAAAGGTTTAGCATTATGGTCATCGAAAGAGCTTGTATATGACTGAGAAAGATACAAAAGAATAACAACAGTCAACACTTTTTTGCACTTCAGAAGGTTGTTTTCATTTAAGTTGGTCATGTTGGATTTTAAGGTTGTTGTTGTTTGGGAAAACTGAATTTCCTATTGAGAAATCCAACTTCTGTTGTTCTCTGGGCTGACCTCTAGGGTTCATAGCGAGTCCTGTTGGTCTCCGGGCTGACCTCCAGGGTTCATAGCGAGTCCTGTCGTTCTCTGGGCTGACCTCTAGGGTTCTTAGTTAGTACCGTTGGTCTCCAGGCTGACCTCTAGGGCTTCATAACCCATCCTGTTGGTCTCCAGGCTGACCTCTAGAGTTCATAGCGAGTCCTTTTGGTCTCATGTCCTACCTCTAGGGTTCATAGCGAGTCCTGTTGGTCTCCGGGCTGACCTCTAGGGTTCATAGCGAGTCCTGTTGGTCTCCGGGCTGACCTCTAGGGTTCATAGCGAGTCCTGTTGGTCTCCGGGCTGACCTCTAGGGTTCATAGCGAGTCCTCTCGGTCTCCTGTCTGATCTAAAGGGTTCATAGCGAGTCCTGTCGGTCTCCGGGCTGACCTCTAGGGTTCATAACATGTCTTGTTGGTCTCCAGGCTGACCTCTAGAGTTCATAGTGAGTCCTGTTGGTCTCCAGGCTGACCTCTAGAGTTAATAGCGAGTCCTTTTGGTCTCATATCCTACCTCTAGGGTTCATAGCGAGTCCTGTTTGTCTCCGGGCTGACCTCTAGGTTTCATAACGAATCTTGTTGGTCTCCGGGCTGACCTCTAGGGTCCATAGCACGCCATATCTGACTGTTCATCTCCCCTTTTTCCCCCAAACCCCGGGCCGCAACAACTTTTCCAACTCTTGACCTGTCCGCAGTAACAAAACGATTGGGGACCACTGATTTACCACATGCTAGTAGCAGACATGAAGGATCAGCACTTTTACTGTTACACTTACCTTTCGGAAACTACCGTAATAAATTCTGTTAAATCTAAACTTGGTAACTTTGTCTTTTTCAACCGTAATAAATGTGATATTCAATTGACCTGTTATGACTCAAATTTTGGGTGTCCGCCCTCTCTGCTGCTGCTGCATCGTTGTGGAAAACCTAGAGCAGCAGAGATAGCTAAGGCTTATATTGTATGTGTATGTTTACTGGTTTAAAAAAAACAAACTTTGGGGTTTTGGCTTATAGTCCGGGGCGGCTCATAGTTCAGAAAATATGAACTATAATCCTTCCTGGATTTATTTTTTCTGTGAAGAACCCAGAGAGGGTTATTTAATTGTGCTTTCTGGAAAACATTATATATTTACATTTAGGCACTCCTGCAATCGTCACACTTTTTCTGTTGCAAACTGACTCAGGCCCCCGACCAGAGAAGGAAAAAGTTATGTGGCCCTCACAGAAAAAAGTATGGGGACCCCTGCTAAAGTCAACTATTGTATGCAAACAACTGTCTAGTGTTGCTACATACTCGTCCAGGAGGAGTGAATGTTGCAAGTCTATTACTCAGTGCAATCTGTTTGAACTGATGTGAATAATGAACTGAACTTGATTGCATTGTTGGACAAATTGGATCAACTGAAATTAATTCACCCTTTTTAGTAAAGTGCCTTGATATGATATGTTGTGTTAGTTTTTCTCACGACTGTGAAACTGTTGAGTCTCACAGCATAAAAACAAACAGCAATTTTGGCCTCTTCAGTCACTTTGCAGATTTCCACCTAGAGTACTGACAGTGACTGGGTTACCCTTTCTACACATTGTCTTCATTATTGACTGAGGTACCAGATAATTAGGCCCTCAGCACTACTATTTATTCTTAGTTGCCAGCTCTTTTTGTCCTCAACATGACTCCTCATTACATCTTCCTTTAAAGTGAGTAGATCGACCATCAAAGCAGCCATGGAGGTAATTTTCCTTCTGCCATTCTTGACCGGCAGTAATGAGCAGATCTGATTGCTGACCACCGTGTACCTCAGACAAGTGGCCACAGCCGAAAAGCACTCAGAGGTACGTTGAAAGGCAGCGAGGCGTGGCGGTGGAGTGGAGAGGTTTTTGGTCCCAACTCCCTCCGCACCCTCCACGGCTTTCACTTCAGCCATGTCCGTTCCATCAACCAGGAAGAAACAAGGGAAAGGAGAGAATAAAGACAGGCGAGTAACTGGCCCTTTCTTAGGGAGTGCGGGGAGCAGGAAACCAAGAGAGGGGCACAAGAGAGAGAGACCCTCATTAAAAGGCTGTGTCTTTGCTTCACAACCATCCCACCACTTCAATGCGCTGTCATGCAGTGATGTATCGCTCTGCATAGTGCTACCAAGGCCTTTATTCCCACTCTCCTCCATGTTTCTCGGCTCTATGGCCAATTAAACGCCCACTGGAATCGAGGGAAGGAAGTTTCATGTTGAGCACTGCACAGAAAACTGATGAAAGGACATGTCTCTTTTTGTCTGCTTAATAGCTTCAGGACCCTGAGTGGCATTTAATGGCAAACGCATGAATCATGAGCTACAAACTCCCACTTTAGGTTCCGGATTTGTGAAAATGTTTATCTGACACATAAATGTCATGTTGGACAGGTTAGTTGTCTATTAGCATAATTCATAGTGGTCCATCAAAACAACAAGACCTTTACTTAATGACATTATAATGGTAGCGCAAACATCTTGTCAGGTTTTTAGAGAAGATCATAGAATCTCTAAGTTGTGCTTTATGTGCAACCGTGCAAATGGTTAGCTTTGAGGTAGCCATGGCACTGGCTGATACGATCAGACTCGCAGGGAGCTTTAGTTATGCTTTTCCTACATATTTAACACACAGCCTACTCTTGTTGCAGGACACATGATGCGGTCTCTAAAGTCTCCTACTCGACGCGTATTCGACCTGTTTGTTTGGCTGTGGCTGGTAACACGGGGTCAGAATGTGGACTCGTCGGCGCGTTTGTCGAAGCAGAATCCAACGTAACAGTGGGACGGCCAGCTTTGCTGCTTCTCATTCTGCCCATGTCACTCAGGCTGACACCATAAATCTCACTTATTTTCAGATCCAGCCGAGACATGGGGAGAAATTACAGCCCAGAACACATTACCAGCCACAGCGGCGTGCTGAATGCTAACAGAGAGATCTTTGATAAAGCAGACAGGCAGTTCTCCCACAGATTATTGAACAAAGACCCCTGTCCCCAAAAACTGGAGATTGTAAGGTTTGCTTGTAAGCAGAGCACAAACACCGGCATCAGCAAGAGAGAGCTAAATGTATTTTAAAATTTAACTAAGCCCTTTTTTGTAATATTAAGCAATATTTATATAGAACCTCTGAAAAAGGACAAACAGATAACCAAAAGGGGCAGTAGACACATGCATTTAGATTTTGTCATGCTGTTTGTGACGTTACTCCGACAGATTATTTGGGAGCTGGTGTCAGGTTAGATTAGACTAAAATGTTTTTTTACTTTGAGGAATAATTTGGAAATTATGCTGCAACTAGATTCCAAAGAATAACATTATGGCACAATCTTTTTAAATAGCTTACTGGAGAGAAGTGCGTAGCTCGTTATTTACCTTACAGCCCTCTCACCATTAACCATAATGTCCACAACCTCTATTTGAACTTTATTAATCTAAAATAAAACGTGCTTTTGGTTAATACATTTGGCTGGAGGTCCAATTTTCTTCAGACCCGACCAAGAAAAACATTTCCCAAGTCTAAACGGTTGATGGGAGTATTCCTAATATTACTTTGAACCACAAGAGAAACAGCAAATGCTGTAAGGATTCATACAGTTTCTCATGGATCTATTTTATAGAGATCTTTTGTAAGGACCGCAGTATCTCTACTGAGCCGCTGGAATCCCTTAATGGTTGATGTGGCTCTCCAGAGACCCGCTCAATATGCCACATTGCTCCAAACTGTAAGCCGATTCATTAAGAACCCATGATTAGGGTTTGCATGAATTGTTAATCGCCATGTTAATCTTTGGAAAATTTGTATTATAATAAAAAGAAAAATGATGTAAAAGAACAATGCAAAAAAAAAACAATCTGAGGAGTAAATATGATATAATAAGTAGTATATATGATTTTGTAGTTTGTTGACAAGGCACAGGAATTTTTTAGTAACTCATATTCAAATCTGACTTGCTTTCTATCCTGTAACTTTTAATCAGAGAATAATGTGACCACTGGGTTTATCATCAAACATCAGAAGTGAACAGGATCACATGTTTGCTGTAAAGGACGTCTTTCTGAGTACCAGATGAAGTTGACTTTTAAAATACCGCAGGAGCCTGAGCAGGACAGCGGACTGTTCATTTTTGGTCAAATTTTAATTTGGGGCCTGAAACATTTCAAATGCTGATCATATTGAAAACTCATCAGGCTCTGGGCAAATTCTCCTACTCCCAAAAGCCCACACTTCATTGTGTCTCTATTCACACCGCTGTAAGCTTCTGATTTGCACCACTGGTTCCCATTTTGTGTTTAATTGCGCTGTCTGTGTTTAAGTATGTGAACCACTGATGCATCACCGTGGAATCCCGCTGTGGCTTATTACTGCCAGGCTGCGCTATCCGCTGTCCCTAACCTGCTGGGTCATTTCCAGCTGCTGTAATCTAACATTAGCCTCAGCTTTCACCGAGTCCCAGCCATTTACCCCACTATATATTATAGATGACCCCCTGGAAATGGAAGAATCCCAGCAGACATGGAATTAATTTACAGCAGTCCTCAGTTTTAAGGAAAATTGAATCAAAGTCAGTGCCGCAGACGGAGAGAGGTTTTATGTTGCTCCATAACACTGTCACAGTCTATAAAACTTGAATGAAAAGCTATTTGATGATTAAGTGTTTTCTTTTTTTCTTGTTATTCGTTGGTATCTCTTGGCTTTCCTAATAATAATCATTTCTCTCTAAAGTCGCAAAGTCTCCTAAAGCTGAAGCTTCTTTCAGTCGAACCTAATCCCCATTTTTTTTTTTTTTTTTGAATGAATGAATTTCATTTGCAAGCTCACAAACACAAGGTAAGTCTTTAGAAACTGAGCTGACAGCGCGCGTTCATATATATTGTGGGAATACGCGACGTGAAGTCAGTCACGTCTGGGCTCATCAAGTTTCGTAGGAAAACTCTAAACACATGTGACGTTTAATTCTGCAGATCCCTCCACTCCATAGGTAGATCCTTCTTTTTTTATAAAAGAAAAGGAAGAAAAAGCTGACAATCCTCAGTACTAGCATGGCTTCGACACAAAGGGGGGAAAAAAAGATAGAGGGGGAAAAAAAGAATAAGGATGCCTTAGGGTTCCTGACGATTGAAATGAAGGATATTGGGGAGAGGAGCTTTTGTCGAAGACAGCACCAATAGCAGAATGAGAGCGGCTCACAATGAGGGACTTTTGACAGGCTTTACAATTAGATGAAGTGAATTTAAGCTCACCTGTGTATGGAGTCCTGTTTGCTGTACAGCACAGCCATTACAGCTGTACTTGGCATCACAAAGAGCTATTTGCAGAGTTTAGTGTCAGCATAAGTTCAGTACAGCTTGTATAGTCCATCCATTGTACTTTGGTGAGCTTAGAGCATAAAAGTTACCTTTTAGTTACCCTAATTGGTCCCAATTACCGACACTGACAAAGGCGTTGTGTGTTGGTGTGTGTCTGTAAAAAAGAAGGTTAAGATTTCTGTTCAGAGTAATGAAGTGAACTTAGGAACCAGAGATGTCTGGACCACTTAGTTCAATTATAGTCTCCTGCAGTGCAGGTGAAAAATTGGTGGATGTGAACTAATTGGGCATTAAATAACAATATGCACATAAACAACAAATGTGTATCAGAAGCATCTGGTTCACTTATGTAAATTCACAAAGGCTTCTTGTTGTATTTCTGCATCATTTTTAATAAGAAGAACATTAAAATCCTTGATGATTAACTGTTAATGCTATTAGTTGAATCACAGACAATCCAGATCTAACAAGAGTTTAATAGTCTGCATGTGATTTTGACTCATTCTGAAACACCTCTTAAAATATAGGAAAAAAATCCACAAGTCCTCAGTTTTATTTGCATTTGAACACAAATCATCCATCCATCAGGCCAGCCAGCTTTGACTGATTACAGAGTTTGGTACAGATCATTTTCAGCATTCGGTTGTTTATTGTTTTTTGCCAAATTGTTGGATTGATCCAGCCTGATCCAGAGTCCTGAGTTTAATTTGATGATGATAAATCTGTGGAGGAAGCTGAAGATTAAGGCGATGGCCCTGAGGTCTTCCAACCAAAACACTTGGAGCTGAAGATAAATCATCAAAGTACCAGTGAAAACATACTGATGGCTCATCTGCAATTAGGAGTTTGATTGCTGATCATGTTTAGAAATAATGATTTTTTTTTTTCAATGACTCTTGAAATTTGTGTAAATGTTTGATGATTTATATTACAAAGTGGTTAAAAATAAATACATGAATAGATGTAGCCTCTATTACTACACTTTTAGAGGTGATATGCTACTACATTGAGGTGAGATGTGATTAAATATAAGATGTTGATAATTCAGTCTACATGTTATTTTAATGTTTTGCAGATAAAAGAAATAAAAGTACATGCAGTTTAATCCACTAGTCATCCAGCATAATCCTTTGAATACTTCCTAAGTTGTTTTACAGCACAATTTTACTTTACTTGTCATGCTGGATTTTAGTTTCTTGACCTACATGCAAGTTCACACATAAAACCAGAGAATATTGATCAGTAAATGTTTAATAGAACTTCGTTCCAAAAATATAATCTGATGTGCTCCAGGGAACAGGTAGGCAGGTCAGCTAGGGTTCTGTTTGGAGAAAGGAGATATTAGTAGGGACTGGAGTTTGAGAGATCTTGATTGGTTTTGAGGAATAAGCTTTCGGATGGTGGTTGCGCGGAGGGAAAAGGCTCAGAATCAGCTGCCGGTGCGCCAGCCTGTCTGAACTCTCTCCCGAAGATTCTCTATAGGAAAGAGCACTCACACTAACCCAAATCCTAACATTACTTTCATTTTACATTTGAATATTAAATTTGTTCCACAGCAAAGTTGATCCAATCGCAGGGTTGAGAAAATTAAGAACAGAATTGATTGAAAAAGGAATTTCAAAGCCACATGTGAAACGTCACCCCTGGCAGACGGAGACTATCTGTAAATAGAAATCTTGTAACAACAAGCAGGATGCAGCGAGGCACGAATAGAGAAAAGGCTGTCACCAATGACAAGTGCTAAACACAGTAAACCAAGCACTATGCACTGCTAAAAACAAGAAGATGCAACGCATAACGTGGCAATCTCAGGAAAAAAATAAATAAATAAAAATAGGTGTGTTATGAAATCATAAACAGAGAAACCTGCAGTGAACAAAGAAAGAGACAGAATTAATTAAAAACAGAAGATTCACTTGCAGGATGGGTAAATTATTCCGGCTAAGGATAACATGGACAAGAAGTAAGTATTAAAAAAAGATCAAGATGACATTTGCCAAACCAGAAAGCAATTAAAGTCATTAATGGAAAGAACAAAAAGATAATCAAGTTCAACAGAACATGGAATAGAGCTATTATTTTGATTACTCTTATAAAACCATATTTCTTCCTCTGCTCTTTCACCAACCAGAGACAAACATATTGACAAAATGTCTGCATATTCTTTGCAATATATTCAAGCTGTTTTATGACAGATATGCTTACTTTTAGCTATATTTTGCAGTGCAATTATGGACAAAGTATGGATGATTACAACTAGAACAAATAATAAAAGCAGACCTATCATTGAAGTTACCCTACCTACCAAGGTAACAAGTAGTTCAACCAAGTTGCAAGAGTAAACCAGCCAATCTCAATGGAGGATACCATTTCACCTTATGTATACGAGCCCACCTGTTTCCATCGGCTCCCTTGTTTCTGATCTCGATAAGCCGGTTTCTGCCGATTAGTTTTTGTGTGGAATTCTCTTGACCTTTGTTGTCTTTTCTCTTTGCAGGACACTGAGATCCTGAACACTGCTGTCCTGACCGGGAAAACGGTAGCCGTTCCAGTAAAGGTAGTGACCATCGGAACGGATGCGTCTGTCACCGACGTTTCTGAAACGGTGACATGCCGCTCGACGGATGACGACGTAGTGAAGGTCAGTCAGGTGAACTGAAAATGACGACTTTCTGCAGCTTTGTTGCCCTAAACAGACTTTGTCAGCTGCTTCAAGTGTTTCCTGATGATTTTGATGTGATTGTTCTTTTTTACACACCACCACCTTGAATTTTGGGCAGCGTCAAGGTTGAGTTTGTTAAAACATAAGAAATCGCAAGTGTTGTATTTCTCTATGCTTTGAGAAATGTTTACCTAGTAATTCACTTTGTCACAATGGTTGCTTTATGATGATGATGGGTTATATTTAGGGTTGGTGTCCTGCTCTCCAACTTTGCCTCCTATAAAGAGCAGATTTGTTCTGGCTTTTATGGATTGTTGTTTTATAACTCAATAATGAACCTCTCTGCAGCTTTACCCCACAGCGTATGCCTTGGTCTTCGTGACGTTGTTCTCCAACAAGCCTATGAGGCATTAAAAGAACAACTAGAGTCAGACTGAGCTTAAACATCTGTACTGTATTAGTACTTAGATGAGTTATACAAACATCACACTGGATTTTATTTGGAAGTCTTAGGGTGAAGGAGAAGACTGATAAAAGAGGGCTTTTATTTCCAGGACATTTAAAAATGATCTATCCTTTTGTTTACACTTTTCACAATTATTTACTACTTTATTCTGCTACATAAAATACCAATGGAACACATTAAGGTTTGCGATTTTAACAAGTGATAAAACGTTAGAGGTGTATGGATACTTTTACAGTTCACTGTATGTGACAATCAGTCGATTCTGTTTTAATAGCTCCGGTTAACACTATGTAACCAGAGCTTACATAGTGACTGCATTAAGTCACTTCTAAAGTACAGTACTTTAGTATTGACTGTACTGTACTTTAATGTACATTTAGTAGCACATTAAGTCACTACTAAACTTATGTAGACTTATGTAGTGACTTATGTTCACTACATAAATCCCTACATGGTGAAAAGTCTCCTACAGGTTTAAAAATATGATCTCAGATATCAGGGGCTCCAAAGAAGACACTCGCCTGCAGGATTTCAACAAATCAACCAAAAGGCAAATATTTCTTTACATTTGTCTCTGTGAGAAAAAAGAACTTCTTCTCAAGAAAGAAATCCCTTACATGTACCAAGACAGAATAAACCAAATAGTTAAGACATATTCTTCTTTTTACACCAGCATTGCCTTAATGTAGAGGTGGAAACAAGGTTTTCCCTTCATTATGTTGAAGGCACATGTTGCTTTTTTGGATTCAGATTTTGACAGCTAAGGTTAGGGGTATGACTGGTAAGGCAGTGTTGGGAATATGCTGTTTGCGTACATTTGCATCTCATCTGCCCACTGTAACTCCGCATGTTGCAGCTGCATTCTGTATAATGAAGCCATTCCTATTAAAGAACTCAACCAATTCTCAATATTTTAGGCAGAAAAAAAACAACAACTATGTGCCCCCAACATTTCATTTCAGCTTTTTCTAGCCTGCAACTTTACTGTTTACATTTGCATTCACCAACAGGTCTTGCGCACACACGCCACACACACCACATCCCAGCATTAAATTGATATTTTAGAGCTCACCTCTGACTCAAGAGTATTGTTGCTGTGTTTCAGCTGCTCACAGGAATATTAGAACTGAAACAAGCCAAAAGCAACAACACAAACACACTCTGACGGTGTGTATTCATGAGTTCTTTTGGAAAACTTTTCATATTCATGCTAGCCATGAGCCCAAAGAAGGGTTGTGAGCGAGCGTTCACAACCCCCCGCTGCCAGGGAGGATGGTTGGGAGAAGGTATGATGTGTGCACACTTTCCAGTTGCACTGAAATGAGCTGCAGCTTGCAGTATGCAGAGCGGTCGAGGCAGCTTAATTGCTTCTGTCATGTTAACGTGTGAACACGCCGGAGACGGACTCGCCCCACCTACACGCTTTCCACTCCCTTGCTCATATCTGCCGTGGATTGTATCTGTCTGGTGAGTTGTTAATTTCCTGGGCTAGATCCAGCGACAGCCCTAATGCTCTCTGTAAGTATTCTCCCGCTAGCTGCCTAATGGGTTTGATTAATGTGGCAGCGGATCCTCCTGGACGTTTGCGTTGCTTTGTGGGGCAGAATGACAGAGAGCAGAATGTAGCGCAGAGAGGCCGACCTGCCCCGGGCCTGGGTGGGACACCATAAATGTACGAGACTTTAAAACGCCTGCTCCTTAAGTTTAAAAAAAAAAAAAGTTTATCGGTGAGACCAATCACCGATTTTGTATGTAAATTTAATGCGAAAGGCTGACATGTCATTGTTATGTATTTCTGAAATAATTTAAACCCCTTTTTTGGGTGGGTTAATTTGTTTATCACCATAGACAACAAAATAAAATCATGCAGCTTTAAAAGTATACAGTTTCTGTTATATTTATTGGCACATGAAGATGTTCCAAAAGTCTTCAATTAATTCAACTTTTACGCAGCTCGGGTGTCAAACTCATTTTTTTTTGGTCCATATCAACATTATGAATGTCCTCTAAGAGCTGGTTGTGGCAAACTCTAAAAACAAAATAAAATAAATATACAATTATAAATCTGTTAACGAACTTTTAAAATATTGTCCCTACTAAAATTTAATTATATTTTCTTTTCACGTCGACGTAATTTGGCACTACTATACAAATGAAAACCGAGTTGATTTGACTAATAAAATTATATTTTAGCACACAGCTGTTATGTTGAAGCTGTTACTTATATGCCTCTCTAGAGTCTTGAGGGCCACATAAATAGCTTTGGCTGGCCTGATCTGGCCCACGGGCCTCGGGTTTGGCACATGTTTTAGAAATATCCAGCCTTAAACTTGATGATATTTACTCAGTTGAGAAAGAAAAATCAATTTCTCTGAAATGTACAAAATCAAAGGTGTCACAACTATTTGAAAGTGATGAGCAAAAAATTGTTACCAGACTCAGGTATCAGGTAAGGATAGTTAAACAAAACTTTAAAGTTCTCTGGTGGGAAACTGCAACAAAGTGCTTCACTTTGGAGGTCACTAAATCTCCATGACAACTATTATTTATGATCCACATGTCAACTGGTGGTCTGGGAGTATTGCAACTATTATCCAACCATCACAAATGTAAACATGGTGTTGGTTAAACTCTTTTAGAACTTCAAGTGGAATTTTTTTTTTTTACTACTAAAATTGAGCTTCTAGGCAACAAACACCCCAGATTAGTTTGATGTGAAATGAAAAATACCTTGTGGCCGTTGCAAAGTACGGTATCTGTGGTGCTCTGAGCCAGTTTCTCTCACAAGGTTTCTGTCATCTTTTCCTAGAGTGCAAGGTATCGCGAAATCAGGAGATTTTAAATGAAAATGTGTCCCTGTTCGCTACGCTTCAACAACAGAGAAAGTTTTTATCAAGAGTGTCAAATATTCTTTTCCTTTTTCTGAGAATTTTGAACTGCAAATTATTATTGCTAAGCAAGTAAAAAAAGTGGGGGTGGGGAGGGTAAATCACAAGAAGAGAATTTTTTTCACGATTAATTTAAGCTTGAATATTCTCAGCTGAATTGCAAAAATGTTTAAACGTTGCTACCCTGATTGAGCTAGTGATTATGCAGAGAAGTCTGAACTCTTTCTGTGTGCTACAAACCTGTGAAATGTTATTAGAAGGCAAAAGGGGCTTGTATGAAAGTATTGACAGCAGGCGTACCAATTAGTTTGGGACCTGCAGTTTTGTTAAAAGCAAACATGCGATTTCTTTCTCTGCTACATTAACATGTTCGATTTTAAAGGTTGGTGTTTTCAGCATGAGATTATTCCACTGCACTAAAGATCAAATAAATTTATTGGCTTTTTACATAATCCCAACCAGGCGTGTCGCTATAATATCCATGAAACAGTAACAGTAATAGGGTTTTAAATAAAGATAAAAGTATTGGTATTTCTTTTTTTTCTGTGGCCTATTAGCGTCACAGAACCGAGCCAGATGCTGTGAAAGATTTCTGCCGAAACGAAGCCAAGAAAACGGCAGACATGTGGGAGCTGTCAAAGGCACGACCGTCCCAGCAGAGTGCAGTTAAAGAGGGACAGCTTAACAATGAGGCCTGTTAAGCAGCACAGAGTCCTCTGATATCTATATCAGTTCAAATTCTTTCTTTGGGAACCCTGGTGGAGTCCAATCTGCTCCATGACAGGCTGCAGCCAGGGGAGGAGAGCCCGGCCTTACGGGAACGTTCAAACGGCTCATTAGGCGACTCCACTAGTCTCTTTTACGTTGGCATCCTGCAGCACAAGGGCATGAGCAAGGTACTTCTTTGTGTGGAATGTTTATTCACTGGAGGGACGCAGATTAAACACCCATTTAACTTTTGCATGTCCTCCTCGGTTGTGGGGAATTCTCTGGTGTTTGACTGCAGTCTTAGAGGACGGCCTGCAGCATGCCTTGCAGCTCTCCCATAAGGCCTTTGTTAGCATGCAAAGAGTTTTGTTAGTTTTAGTAATGTTATATAATTTCCCAGTTAAAATCAGTTTGTTTTTTTAAAAAGTAAAAAGGTCTATATCTTTTTTCTGCTGTTTGAAGCTAATAAGAGATATGCTTATTTCCATGACTGAAAGTATGAAATGCCCAATAAAAGTGTTAAGTTACATCAGGAACGCTCCACTCACTCACCTACGCATTACGCAAACCCCAGCCCAAACTAAAGCAGGGAATTTGCATTTGACTTTGTAATGCAAAAAATTATATGGCAGCTTATAGAGAGGAAGTGGAGCAGTAAGAAATGTTGTCCAGAAGCAGTAGCTTGGAGAACTGTTGACCTAGCTCCCTTTGAAGGGATTTAGAAGTGTCCTGTTGAGAACCAAGTGTGGCTTCGATTCACAGTTGCAAAAAATATTTAAAATCTTTTTGCAAAAACTGCAGATAAAGGTATTTTCTGATCCAACTTTAACCTGATCTGGACATGCGTTCAGTCTAATCACGCTTTATTCATCAAGCCCGTTTTCACACCAGTACATTCATCCAAATAATGTATTTTAGCTGTGCAAATTTCACTTTTTCCGCATATAATCTGTGTTTTTTTACCCAAAAGGTTTGAACAGAACTGCCCACATAAAAGTCCATGGAAATAATTTCTAACTCCACTCAAACTGCATGACCCTGTTCAGATCTGGTGTTAACATGGCTGATCAAGCAGACTGATCTAACAGTGACGGTTCACACCTGGTATTAAGATCTCTGCTTTACAGGCAGAGGATTATATAGCTACATCACTGAGTGGGCTGTCAGCCAGGTCCACTGATGTTTCTGTAACTTAATAGATTCAATAACTTAAACTACATTATTATTCACACAGGGCTTAGATTAATCTCAGACTCATTTTGTTTGCTTTCCTAGATCACTTGTGTTGGTTTTAAAACAATTTAGTGGAAGAAATCGGCTGAGATCAGCAGAATGTGTCGCCAACAGAGAACACAATAAAAATAAAGACTGATGTACACAAAAAAGAAGTTATTTTTGTACTGCTATGCTTTCTGCGTCTGTCCTAACTGGGCCTTTTCTCTTAGGTTTGCGTTAATTGTTTTGTAATCCTTTGCAAATGGGGTTTTTCTAACAGAAGCATTTTATTGTGTGTGAGGAAAAATCAATCTTTCTCACGATCTACTTCTACAACGTCACACATTTGTCTTACATAGATGATCTTTGCTAGTAAAATGAAAACTACGTCTTTTGCGTTGTTGTCAATGTTTTGGACACGTATTCCCTGTTTGAAAGATTATTTTTGTCAAGAAATGAGCCCATTCTATGAATCTCAAGGTCATTCCATGAGTCATCTTGGATCTCAAGGTCATTCCATTACAATTCTCATCACTACCCATATATGGCACTTTCTTTGTTTTAGTAGGTGGGTCTCAAAAGGTTCTTTTTGTTTCAGAATTACAGGGAGGTAAATCTTCAATCAGTCAATAATCTGAAAGGAAAACGAACCACATCAATAAGTATCAACCAAGGGCAACGTTTTGCAGGGATGGATTTTCTTCTTTATATATACAGCCTGTGTACATGTGACCTCACACAATATGACATGTTGTATTTCAGGGCTGGCTTTTACTCTGCTGAGCTGTGTGGGTCAAGGTTGGATTTATTCATGGAGAAAGTAGTAAATGAATAAATACATACATAAAAGTCGAAATTTACAGCTATTTGAGTTTTCTTTGCAACCAGTATTTTCAGAGACTGTAGGGTTTGTAAGTTGTTTTTTTGTCACTTCAGTTCCATGAGTCAGTCAAGATTATAAAACTTCAAGTACATTTTAGAAAGAAGTAATTTTGATTCCTATATTTTATATGGTGAATATTCCAACCTGAACTGAGTTGAAAGCTCACTCTTATGAAATATTCAATTCTATAAAGGGGATATAATGAATCATGATTATATGCAGATTCCCAAATAAAGGCTGTCCACAGATTCTCACTAAATGATGATGTGTTCTGCACAACATTCTTTTTCCTACGGAAAATGGAAAAAAAAATTCTTCTATTACTTTTTCATCTTCAAGCAGTTTTATTCAATGCAGAATTGCAGAAATAATCTTTGATTTTAAGATCACTTTTTAAGACTATGCTATACTTGCATCATATTGTTTCCTTGGTTCCTTGCTGGAGTTTGCATCACTTTTATGAACAAGCATGCATGAGGATGAATTGAGATTAAAGAACTGTTAGATATCTAATTACAGTTCCAGTCTAGCCAGGTTTCAGTACAGTATGAAAGTTCCCTTTAAACTTTCTCACAAGTTGTCATGTTACATCCACAGACTTCCATGTATTTTTGGGGGATTTTATGGGAAAAACAAACACAAAATAGTGAATCATTGGGAGCTGACATTGTGAGCCCCTTTGACAATGCTGCTCCTAAATGAAACACTGTGAAACCAGTTGCCTTCAGCATTACATAACCTGGTTGTATGTCATTTAATCTCATTATAAATAAATCTCAGAGGTTTGCTGGAGGATCTTAATGAATAATCAGCATCACAAAGACCAAGAATCACACCGGACGCATCAGGGAAATATCTGTGAGGAAGCTTTCAAACTCTCACAGTGCCTCGTTCCAGCTCTTATCTGGAGAAGGAAAGAGTATGACACGACTGCAAACCTTCCGAGACAGGACCATCCACCTGAACTGACAGGGCGACAAAGGAGAGCATTAATTAGAGAAGAAGCCAAGAGGAGCGAAGCAACCATTAACTGTGCTTTATGCAAGGGTGGCAGTTTGAAAGCTATTGGTGAAAAAAAAAGTTCCAATAAGATTATTTTAAAGTTTGTCACAAGCCTTGTGGGATGCAGAAAATACGAAACCAAAATGTAACTTTTTGGTCTACAAACGTCACCCTGAACGCACTGGCAGCAAGGATCCGAAAGACAGCACAGCTTTCCACGGTTGCTTGGAAGATGGATGAAGCTAAAGACAGAAAACCCCTTGAAAGAAAATCTGTGATTGTCTTCAAAAAGAGATTCAATTTTTATCAAGACAACTCTGCTCAAATATCACCGAAGCTGTAATTGCAGTGGAATGTGGTTGTGCAAAAGTATTGACTCATTCAAGCTTAATATAAATATATCTCGCCCGCACCTTTTTTTGTCTTTCACTTTGTGGATTTTATTTGATGCGATGTTGCAATAAAAAGGCACTGATGTTTGATTTTGCAACACAGCTAAATAAAAAAAAACACGGGTAGAAATACTTTTTCAAGGCCCTGTACCGACAACAAACTGTAAACAGGATGAATGCCGCTTTCATATCTAGATGTAAACTATCGAGTAACGGCAGCAGATTCCCTCCTCACATCCAACCTGCCCTGAATTAAGAGGAAAAACGTAGTTCCGCAAAAGCTCAAATTGCCGGCTTCTTGTTGGGAGATGAAGGGCGAGATTCTCACACGAGGCTCCGACTTTATTCTGTCACATGCAAAGTTTTCCTGCTATTCACAGAGGAAATGCTGCTGCGGCTTTATGATGAATGGGTGTTTCCAGTTTTATCTCACTGTGGAGAAATAACTTGGAGGCAAAGAGGAAAGATATATCCCCAGATCATCTAATTCCAATATGGCTCCAGCTACATGATAAGATCAATAGGATTGACAAAGCACCTCAAAAACAACCAAAAATCACATTGGAGGAATGTCTCCAATGTGATGCTGATTAATAACGTGTCTGTGTTGTGTGAGTCCCTTTGGACCGTCTATGTTACGTCTAGATTTCTAAGACAAAGAGGAGGAGGACTGTGGATAGAGAGGAGAAAAGGATCAAAGAAAAATTCTGAATTTAAACAATCGAAGCAACAAAGA
Organism: Micropoecilia bifurca; assembly: GCA_903067075.1. Taxonomy (NCBI): domain Eukaryota; kingdom Metazoa; phylum Chordata; class Actinopteri; order Cyprinodontiformes; family Poeciliidae; genus Micropoecilia; species Micropoecilia bifurca. Next base: position 103,457 of record CAEGAF010127031.1, read on the forward strand.
CGCAAACAAAGAAATTGTCCCATTCCTTTATTTAAGTGATATGCAAAACAAATGGTTCAGAGTTTGATTAATTCATCTGCACAAAGCCGCTCTGCTCTTTCTACTTCCCATCTGTTTGCTCCTTTTTGCTTTTAGACCCAAACGCCGCCTTGCAGACCGATGTCCGGTTCAAAGAAGTCATTGCAGAACCCTTCCTCCACTTTCCCGAGTGTCGGCCTCATACTGAGGAGGACCTTTCATCTTGTTCAAAGTTGTTGGAGGAATACTGCTGTATATCAGGGGAGAGCTCAGACGAGTAAACCCTGTAATAAAGCTGTAGGGCAGAGCGTGTGTCCGGCACGGTGTGTGTTTCTCTGTAATTCGGTGTGTAGCTGCCCAGCGCGGCTGTCAGAGGATCTCCACGGTACAAGCCGCCTTTTCCTAATCCCTCCCTCTGTTCCTCTCCCTCCCCTGAACCCCCACCCGCCCTGCGCAGGTCTCCGACAGGTGCGACTACGTTTTTGTGAATGGCAAGGAGATGAAGGGCAAGGTGAAGATGATGGTGAATTTCACTTACGGATACCTGAGCGCTCAGCTGGAGCTCTGCGTGTGGATCCCTCGCCTCCCGCTTCAGATTGAGGTGTCGGACACGGAGCTGAGCCAGATCAAAGGCTGGAGGGTGCCCACCGCCGCAGCGGGTCAGAGGTGAGGCTGGACCCGGGACTTCGTGAATCAGCTCTGTCCTGCCTGATAAAGCATGTGAAAAGGACAGACTAATTCTGCCCACAAGTAGTCTTATTAGGTTATGTTTAATGTGGCTAAACATCACCATTTATTTAAAGCAGGAAGTAATTACTCCTGCTGTTGCTAGAGTAACAGAAGACATTGATATTATAGACGTAATCGGTCATCTATGACATTTTTATATATATACATATTGTAATTTTGACATATAAACCTATTTACCCTAGACTTAACACTGCATAAATGTAATAGTTTCAGGTTTTTGCTCTAAAATATTTTCCCTATTTTTGTCTTTGGTTGATGATCTATTGCCTGAACTTTTAATCAGTTACTCAGAACAACTACTTTTCTCCAAACATTTTTTTACAATACACTTTTGCATTTATTAAGTATACAATAAAACTGAAACAACAATACTTATAATGCTTCAAAAAACAAATAGTGATGCCATTATTACTTGTGTAATTGCAAAGTACCAAGACTGAGTAACTAGAAAAATCTAAAGATTTTGGTTTGACTACACATTGATGTTGAAGGATTGCAACACTCATTGATTAATTTGACTTGTCACAACTGTTAAATTATAGAGGAAAACGAGCTAATATTAGTTAATTAGTTAGGCCTCCTGCAGTTGTTGCTTAATGGGTTTAATTGACATGGTGGTGGTTGTCCAGTGGGTAAAATGAATGCTGAACATGTTCAACCAGTGCTACTGCAACATCCAGAAGTCTAAACTCTAGCTGTTACTACTCCCTGTGATGATCTGTTTTCTGTGTAGTTATTTTTGAGGTTTTTCTGTTTTAGTTCTGTTTCCCCTGTGAGTCTCTGTCTTCCCTGTTGATTCCTCCCAGCTGTGTCCAGTTCCCTGATTACCTTCTCTGTGTATTTAACCCCACCTGTTGTCTCTGTCCTTCGTCGGTCCTCATCATTTGTTCATTGTTCGTCTGTCTGTTTTCAGTGCTGCCTGTCATTCTGAGTTTGTTCCTCGTTCTTTATTAAAAACATCATTTTATTATTACTACCTGGGTTTACCGGCGTCTTCTTCACCTTCAACCACCACTCATCATGACACTCCCATTTGTGTTTTTTGGAACAGTAAGAACTTTTCATGATCTCTTTCTGTGCATTACTTTAATAAAATTAAACCAGCTTACATTGATGTTCACATAGCAGCAGTAATATGTTTTATAATATGAGCAGATTTCAGTCGATTTCTTGCCTTTCTAACACATTTTGCATGTGTTCAAGACTCACTCATTCTGTAGTTCCACTTTGTTACACATAATTTTGTGTGTGAACTAATTTGTACGTGTCGATTTCTTGGGCCACTGCTGACATCACGTGTGGATTTTATGCGACTGATCCTGTTAGAAACATTAAAATTAAAATATATGTCTGGGACAAATCTGTATTTCTTGCAAGCAATAAAAAATTGTAGACTGAGGAAGAGCAGCTCCTTGTTGCTCTACAGCTGGAAGAAACTGGACTCCGGCCCTTTCTCTACAATTTACTGTCTTACACTATCCAGATCCATTTAGTTCAGGGTTTTTTTGTTTTGTTTTTTTACAAAAATTGCAGCCCATGGCAAATGTAGTGACCTTCTGGTGTTCTAGGAGACTTTTGGAAACTCCTACTCTTATAAGTAATGGGTGCTGCAGCAGCTGCAGCCGTCCCTCCCAGCTGCATTCGCAGCAGGAGACATTCCCTCTTCTACACCCAGAATGCAAATGAAGTGTAGATGTGCAAAGCTGCCACTGGCTGATTTGTTGTTGTTGTTGTTGTAAGATCCAAAGTAGACCATGACATTAAAACCCAAACCAGGCTTTAGAGGCCTTTCTAGCTTTGTCCGTTTTGGGCATCCTGTGCCAGCCTTCAGCCCAGATAAAAGCAAACTACTGAAAACAAGGACACATCGGGAGATGTTTTCTGGTCCCTTTTTTAACTCACTTCCATGATCGTATTCCATTCTCCTACAGCCTTAATAATTACAAGCAAATTAACATTTTCTGAAATTAGGTGTTTACCTCTTTTGGGACCTGATAGTTTCTCCAGCATCCCATTAAAAGTACATTGAACTGAAGGAATCTGTATGACAAAAAATTTTAAGTTCTTAGTTAGCATTAAGAGAAGCTGCTACATTGATAGCTCCATCTTCAGGAGATCTTCTGTGCCGACCGCAGTCTAAGGGAAGTTGGGGAGGGGGGTCATAAACTGGACTACTGCATGATTCTCATTGTACTGCAATAACACTTTCCAAGGATTTTAGTATACTTAGTCTAAGAATACTAAAACATTTGGGGCTCCAAAATCCAAGCAAAACATTGAGAGTGGTCCGGTTCTGTGGCTCCAAAAAACAGGCAAAACATCCAGGAAACGTTTGTAGCTCCAACTGGTTAGCTAAAGAATAACAGTCCACAGCAGCATAGATCCAACCTCGTCCATGAACGGCCAGCGACCAACGTAGCCGTCACAGCCAATCAAATTGCTTAAACTTGATTTTGCCCTTGACTGACCAGTAAAGTAAAAACAAGTAAAACAATGCATTTACTGGCTATAGTAAATAACATTTATTAACAAATGCTACATTTACTGCATGTTTTAAGCCAACCAAAAATACTTGCGTGTACTATAATGTTAAGGACTTTTACAGCGGGTAAAGCCTCCAATATGTGAGTGTAAAACATTAACCAGGTTAAGTAAAAGACGATCATTACTGCTTAAGGTGAAAAGGTCTACAATGCATTTTATTTAAGTGTACGAGAAAATAGTTATATACATAACCTGAGGGGTTACATGAATTTCCCAGGTAACTAACTAACTAACTCCCATATCATGCTTGAATGTGTCAGGTCCATTCTTCTGTTTTATTAAATTAATTGTCTCCTGCTGTGCAATGAATCAAGCTTGATAAAAACGAATTACAATATCAAAAAAATAGATTCAAGATTTCCACTCCGAACAACAACAGTAACATCTCTTGGTGATCTTGAAAGCTTATAATCAGAGGTCTTTGAGATGCGCTACTAGCCTGACGAACGGCTTTTGTTACGGCTGATTTGTTTGAATTCTGTCATTGAGAAAAATGAGATAATGACGACTGCGTTGGCGAGCAACTCTTCGGTGTTGGCTCTCTTTCCCTCACTTCAGTCCCTCCTGCCAGTTCTTAGTTGATCGCAAAATGGCTGACATGTGCAGTCCGGTTTGTCATTATTGTTGGCTCATGGTGGCCTGCCATTGCGTCTCTTAGTTGTCAGTAGGACAGCACATTATTAGAGCTGTCTCGAGGTCAGCCCCTCTCTCCTGAGGCCTCATCACTAGCGGCGCCTTCTGCCAGCACTGACTGCCATGTGTTGCCACTCTGCAGCTGCAGGAATCCGTCAGCCGACGGGAGCAGCCGTCACCCTACCTGCAGTAATTACATCTGGAAATGCGTCGAAGTTGGACTCGGAGTCATCCCACGCGCCACTGTGTCTCCTCTAATTATCCTTGGCCCCTTCTTATTTTGAGTGACAGAGGTACAGCGTTCAGCTAATCTCATGGCTTGTCGAGTGTGTTGCTGTTCCAGCGGCGTGTCGACACGCACGCCTCCGACAGCGGTGGGGACAGCCGAGGCGGGTTGTCATCGTTTGGCTCCGGCAGCATCGCTGACGGCTTCCGAGAGCTTTGTCTTCCCCGTGTCCTGCAGCCGTCTTTGTTTATCAAGGGAGAACAGGCGTGACCTTGAATGGTGTCTCGGTGGCTGTCGGTGAGGATGTGCACTGGCCCGCCGTCCGCAAGCCCAGGAGGGACTAAGCCAATGAGTGACAATAACAAGTGGCTTAGTGCTCCCCGACCAGTTGGGCTTGGAAATTGTGGCCATGCTGGGGCAGGCAGGCAGCAGAGAAAAAGAGGGGAAAAAAATGGAAAGAGGCATCTGGCCTGTTAGTGGGATAGCTGCAGAGGTACTACTGACTGACTCTGCCTGCACAGCTCACCTCTTCACTGCTTAAGCTCTGCCAAAAGAGCGACAAGATAAGCCTGCACAGACAGAGGAACTAAGTGTAGGCGGAGTACCGGGGCATGCATGACTACTTTAACACGCCGCTCCAGATATATTCATTCAGAATTAGTTTCCCCAATTTTCTTTTAGTGATTAAAACATTCGCTTTCATACATCTTTTAACAGACCGGATTGGAAGCTCTACAATAAAATAAGAAAACTGATTCCCCCATTTCTGGATATATAAGAAAAGACTGCTGTATACATTTTTTTTAAAAAGAAACAAACGTCTCATGACCGTTTTAACTGCAACTAGAAAGAGTGTTACAAGAAAATGACTGTCGCAATTCAAACCCTAGATGAGTGGATGGGTATAGCTGTCAGGATTTGAGTTTTCTGTGTGTTTATTTTGGTTTCTGTGTCATTTGAGTTTCCTGTTGTCCCGTCTACCCCTTGATTGATCCCAGCTGTGTCTCCTTCCCCTGATTACCCTCTGTAATTCCACCTGTACTTCTTGTTCCTCATCTCCAGTCCTTTGTTTGTGTCTCATGTCTGCATTTGTTCATGTTGCTCCCTGTTTCTGAGCTCCTAGCCTTTTGTATTTTTTATTCTGGTCATTTCGTCATTGAAACCATCATCGTTTTCTCTACTGCCTGGGTCCACTGCGTTTACCTCACCTTCTACAGCCGCATATCATGACAATAAGATTTGTCTGTGACTTTGTGTTTTTATGATGTAAAGCACTTTAAAATGTCTTGATGCTGAAAGGTGCTATACAAATAAAATTTGATTGATTGATCGAACATTTAACATGCATAACATGGGGAAAAAATGGACTTTCTCAATCACAAGACCAATATATGGTGGGTTTTTTTTTTTTACTTGATTCCTGGGGAATCAATAAAGATAAAATTATAACAATATATTAATTTTTAAAATGCATTAACACTGCTTATTCTTGTCCAAACAACCTTCACAGCTGTAGCAAACGACAAAATGCAGGAAAAGCAGCAGCAGCACACACTTTGCCGGACAAGACCAAAACAGGCACGACACATAAATATGCATCATCTCCTTTGAAGTCAGGAGTTGACTTGGAAGTAAATGAAGTGGAAAAAAATATTGCTTTGAGAGGCAGGTTGTTCTCGGGCACAGAGCAGTATTTGTTTATTAGATTAACCTTAGATTTGATTTTCAAGGCGGTTGCACAAACGTTGGCTCTGATTTATACTCTGGATCAAAACAGACAGACTTCTCCAATGACCTACCTGCTCCTAAATTCAACAGTGTTGGTCATCTGGAAAACATATTCATCTGTGTTTGTATTAAAATGCGTATGCAAATGAAAATTTGCCATACCATAATATCAGTGCTGGCAGTTCAGTAGCCAGTAGGTCACTTTTAAAAAGAAGCTATTTTTCTTAAAAGCAGTCAAAAGACACAAAATATTGTAAAAGCAGCAAGTTTTTGCCACTGAGCATTTTTCTGTTCTGTTTTTGCTTTTTTATTACATTTAAATGTTGCAGATCACCAAATAATATAAAAACACCAGAAAAAGTCAACAAGAGTAATATAAAGCACAATTTTCAAAATGCTTTTTAATTTATTGAGAAAAAGCTAAATCATCAAGTTTTGTTTAGGAAGTTTGCAAATGTCATTCCTGACACAGAGACCTGGTTACTTTCATGTCTGTACAAACTGTCTGGAAACATAAAGCTGGATTTTTATGTTTGACTCCTATATCATAAATGATTCGGTAAGGTATGCTCACCTTACATAATTTGGAGTTCATTGAAAAAGGTGAATGGCCAAAATGTGTGAGGGGGGGAAAACAAAAACAGAATGCCAGAAATTATAAAAAAGGATTTTATTGCTTTGTCATTTATTGATTTATACACTTAAATTCACAAGAATGCTTCAGTAGCTTGAACAAAACACGCCAATCTGTTTTCAATAGTTAGGAAACGTCCATAACCAGGTACGTAGTTTATTATTTATGCGCTAGGTAAAGACAAGAAGAGTGCTTCTAAAAGATCAAGGCATAGATATTTCATAAGGTTGCATGATTTTAGACTTTTCTTTTCTTATTCTTTCCTTTGTTCTTGTTTTTTTTTATGATTTAACATTAACTAGACTGAATGAAACTTCTGTGGACTCATCAGGTTTTCGCACCTTTTCAATCCGAGGTGAACTTGTGGAACTAATATTTGCAGCAAATGTAAACTTACAGTGCTCAATAAAAAAAAAACATTTAAAAATGTTAAAACTGCCTAAAAAGTAAAAAAAAAAACATTTAATCTTGTTTTAATATCACAATATTGCCACAGTGTGGTGGTTCTCGTCACAGTCTTTCCTAAACATGCTGCAGATTTGAATCGTTTCTGCTGTGACTCCGTTGGAGACCACTTGGGATGATGCCATGAATCCTGAACATATATATAGAGCTTCTTCCTGGTGCCACGGCGTCCATTTCGAGCATCTATTTTTCGGTTATTGGCTGCCATTCGCTTGCATGTGAAATGAGTCCTGCCAGCAAAGCTTTTAAGCTCTTAACTTCAAATCTCTCTGTACTCTTGGCCCTTTCTGTGGCGCTTGCAGCTAACATCTTTATTCCCATGGCTTAGCAGTCAGTCAGATTTCCTAGGGGATTCCGACAGAAAGAGACAAGCAGAGCGGATAATCGCGAGAAAAAACAGTTTAAGAGATTAATTTCTTTTCTTCTCCCCGTTATTGCGATTGCAACCTCTGCTGGCGTGTATGAGAAAGGGACCAATGCAGATGATTAGAAGAAAATGTGAACGCAAGTCACAGTATACATATATGATTAATAGTTGTGCCGACGTAGCTCTTTTTCGTCTGCAAGCAACCCAGCTGTGCATCAGTGGAAGACTGGGATGGCTGTAACAGCATTTATTCTCCCTGATCAACAATTTAGGAGCTGCTTTCTCAACACCTCACAGTGCTTCATTCTGTGATTTTTTTTTCTTTACAAAGGTGTTTGTTGAAGCAATATACAGAAAAGCAGTTATGGGCAAAATCTAATTATATTGCAACCATTTAAACCTAGTTTGTCAAACTCAAGGCAATTTTCCCGGTGCGAACGAGTTGTGCCTCTGTTGGCTGATTTGTTGCCTAAAGTAATAAAATTAGATTTGCAGGCAACAGAGCAATCAGGGAGGCTATTAAGTAAAGCAGTAAGGAGGTGTAAGCACATTTAGGATTCAGAGCGGGCGCTTCAAAACGGTGACGGAGAGGCTCGGAGAAAGAAAAACGACGGCCATTCAAAGGATGGAGCATCTCTTGCAAGTTTGATCAGCAGCATTTCATCATGACTCTTTTTTTTAAACGGCTCTTTATGACATACTCCAGTCTCTGTGTGTTGGACTTAGCTCGGTTAAGCAAGGGAGGCTGCTGAAATGGGCACATAAAATTTATTCAGGGAAATTAATGCCAGATTGTTTTGTTGTTGTTTTTTTCCCCCGGTCTTTCAAATGGCTGTAGCAGCTTGAGTGACTGTATTATATTGGTTAAATTCATTCATCATTTTTAGGTGCAAAAAAATATAAAAAGTTGCAAATATAAAGCAAATTGGAGTCCACTTTTTAATTGTTTTTCAAGGACCAAAATATACTTTTTTGAGTAAAAGTGTTTGGAGACTTCCATCTCTTACTGGGTTATGGTGGTACGTTTTATCGTATCGTATTGAAACGTCTTCTTGCTGAAATATGGAAGTATTGTCCCTTTATTTTAACATTATTTAAACTTTATTATTTTTAACTGGGAAAGTTGTTTCCATATACAAATTTCAAAAAGATAAATTAGTTTTTCAAAAGATATATATTTGCATTCAAAGGATCCTCTGTGTTTTTTCAGCATGTTACTTACACATGAACTAATTATTGTTTGCTTTAATGATTCCCAGCATGCTTATAATCACTTCCTCTAATCCTCGGATCTAACGTAACATTCAATCAATTAGCAGAAAAGAAATATTAATAAATACAGCAACATTGCCAAGCACCAAAAGGAGAAAAAATATATATGTTTGCCTCCACAAATTACAAGGTTATCTAAAAGCAATAAAGTTTAGTTTATATGACATGTTGACTGAAAACTATGGACAAGAAAACAATAATGTAACTTCTCAAAATGTAATATTGTTCAAAGAATGATGAATCAAACCCAGCAGAGTGATTAATGCGTAGCAAAGGAAGTTCAATAGTGTTGCTTCTTATTTAAATCATGGAGACTAAAAAAATCACTTTATTAAATGACATTAATATTGTTCTACAGGTTTTCACTTCTATGTGAATGTAAAACAAAAAATAAATTAGATCAGATGGTTTGTAGCATTGACATACGTTTAACTTGCAACACTAAAATTCCATGGTAGCAAAATAGGAAATTACAAAAATTGTAAAATTTCCTCTGAAACTCAGTCCATGCAAGCTGCTAATTAGGAGCACATTAATCATGTCTTATCAAATCAGCTTAATCTGACAGCTTTTATTACTCTCTTTTTTCAATTTACTAGCCATTCGTTTCAACTTCAGCAATTCATGGTTCATATAAACAGTTACATTTCAGATTTTTACTTTACTTTTTTCTTGTATGGACATCATGTCCTCCGGCTGAATACCCTGGCAAGCAAATGCATTTTTGAAATATTTATTTATAAACTGTAAAGAAAAGAAAAAAAGTTACTTTACATGTCCAGCTCTGTTGGGTTGGATGGACTCAGACGTCTCAGCAGTTATATTCAGATCTCTCCACAGTGCCAAGTTGCAAATTGAATTGTATTCAATTCAACTCAAAGAACTATATTTGTCCCTCAGGGGCAATTTCAAGGCACTTTAGTAGTGCAAATGGACTCCGAAG